>VZSR01002515.1:284218-310796 GCA_013398615.1 Brachypodius melanocephalos
TTGTAGAAACTGAACAGCTTGTAAAAAAGGGAGGTTTTGAAGGTTTTCATCTGTTTTGTTTGGGTTTTTTTTTTCTTTCCTTTTCTTCCATTAGTGTGTGTGTGTTAATAAAATGTTTACCTTTAAGTTGGGCCTGTTTTGCCTTTTTCTCTCAAAATCCTATCTCCCAGCTGATAAACAAAAATAAGGGAACCAAACCCATCACATGGCACCTGTAGGGCATCTAGGTGCTTTGCCTCTTACAAGTGTCCTAGCTGTGGCACTCCCACGTGTTTGTGCTTTCCCTCAAAAAGAAGCAGTGTCACTGGATGCCCTTGGTGCCAGGCTCTGCTCGCTGCAGGGGTTTGCAGCAGCCCAGAGCAGGCTGAGTTTCAATGTGCACTTTGACTTAGGCCTGAAGGAGGGAACATGTTTGAGCACGGACTGCAAGTGGCCAAGATCCTCCAGCAGGGAGGCTTGCTGCTTGTGGCAGAACCACTTCTTCATTGCCTTGCTGTGGTTGTCTGTCCAACTTGTCTTGCTGTCCTGCCAGCTGGGCTCAGGGCAGGTGCAGAGAGCCCTGTGCCAGTGCAGAGCTCCTGCCACTCTCCATCATGTCCCACCTGTGCTGCCAAGTCTGTGCTAAAGGCCCAGCATTGGGCAGGCCCAAGGTGAGGAATGGCTTCTTTGCTACTTTGCAACCCAACAGCTGGATAGTGCTGGTCCAGATGCAATGATGGTTAGCTAAAATATGTCCCAGTCACACACTTGTGGCTTGCCTGCTGAGTCAGGAGCCTGTGGATGGTTCTGTCCTGCTTTCTCTTTGCCAGTCTCTCTTCTGTGCCTTGAAATGAGCCAGTGGTACAGCCATGGGTGTGTCAGAAATCCTCATTTGAAAGCCTACCAAGTGTTGCTGTTCTGTTCTGTTGTTCCTCTTCGAGGAAGAGCCAGGTCTTCAGCAGAGCTTGGGATTGAGACTGGAGCTTGGTAATGCACAGGAGACATGCACTGATGCAAGGAGTAGGCCCTGTGTCCCACAAGGAGGGATACCTTGTGGGTTGTGGAGCTGGATGTCCTCATGAATGCCGCCCTCATCCTGCTGTTACCTCTGGTAGTTCCCTGTGTGCGTCACTTGGCACTGTTGGTGCTCAACCCCTGCGTTGCCCTGAGACATCATGCCCCAGGAATAAGCATGTGGAGGATGAACCACTGAGGGCTAAACAGGAGTGGAAGAGCAAGAGTTGTGCTTAATAGTGGCTTGGGCAGATGGAGAGAGGCAATCCCAAATTCGTCAGTGTTTCCCAAGCTGCTTTTGGCATAGGGCTTAGGTCAGCACTGGGCTGCAGTGCTGTGAAGAGAAAGAAGGTAGAGGATGAGAGACAGGCCTTCCTCGTGGCAGTCGAATGGTTGCATCACCATCCTGAAGTAGTGTCAGGAGCTCCCTTAAAATAAAATCCTCAGTGTCTCAGTGGGAGATACTTAGGAGGTCCCAGAGTAAGAGGGGGCTCCAGAGTGCAAAGCAGAAGAAGACAGCCCTGTCTCAGCCTTCTCTGGTCACGCCTGGGTAGTTGCGTAAGAGAGGTACATGGACTCTGTTACAGGAGAGGAGCCAGCCCTGCAAAGCCAGAGGTGTGGCAAATGTGATCAGAGTGTGGTGAGGCCTTTGGACCCTGGCCAGGGGTCAGGCACTGCGCCCAAGGCAGAACAGTGCCAACCTCATCTGTGCCACTCCCAGTGCCATTGTGTCAAGGTGGGATTCACAGCAACACATTGCCAACAGAGAGCATGTTTTGCCAAAAATACGGTAAGCAGTGGATGGGGAAGGAGCATGCCACCCCTTTAGGAGGGCAGTGATTGGGAACAGGTGGGACAGAGGATATGGAAGAAGGTGACTGGAGTGCAGCAGGTGAAATAGAACACCCATAGTGGGGCAGGTGTGTCCTGTTGGGCTATGGTGTAGGGAGAGCAGGGGTTATGCAGATGCACTGGCAGGGTAACCATGGGGCAAGGACAAGCAGAATACCCCAGAGAAGCTGCGCTCAAGGAGGAGGCTGGCATCTGGCCAGGTGAAAGGGCTCTGGAGAGCAGGAGCAGAGAGCAAGAGGACCGGAGTGTTCATATATATTGGACTTTGGCAGTGAAAGCACAAGAGAGCCTAACATTGGTGGGAGGCAGCCCTGGACAGGCAGCAGAGGTGAGTGTGTCTCTGCCAGCACAGAGGCCATAGAGGACAGGTCAGCAATGTGGAGTGGGGAGCAAGGTCAAGGTGAAAACAGAGCAAAACAGCTATGAGGGTGTTAGGGGAACATCTCCTGTCTCAGATGGAACACAATACAGTACGCCCTTCAGATCTTACCCAGTGATGGCTGGTAGCAGATAAATGGAGGCAGGGCACAATATAGAATCAGATTGAAGTAGACCTTCCTGAGGACTGTGATGCCTTGGAAGACCTGGAAGCTCAGCTAGTTTAATATCCTTTCCATTCCCTTTTCCTCAGAGCTCAAACACAGACTGGCCATGGCCACAGCCTGACAGCAGGCTGTAGAATGTGTCCTGGGAACTGGGGTTTTGCAGTGGGCACGTGGGGTTGTGGTGGATCCCAAGTACCACCACGGGTCAGAGGATACTCCCAGCAGAGGAGTGTTTCACAGCCATGAGAGCTGAGAGCAGGGCCAGTTGGTGCTGCTAAGGGAACCAGGTCTGAGTGCATCTGGACTAGGTTGGGTGGAGGCTTGGCAGGTTGTGTGGCAATGTAAGCCGTGAGTGGAGGACGGCCACCTCCATATACCTCCCATAGACCTCATAGGTTTTTCTACAAAATAAATTCACATCTGGAAACTAAAAAAAAAATAGCACGGTCTGGAAGGACTGTCATCGTAGTTGACAGGTATTTGGGATTATTTTCCAATTTAATACTTGAGTTTTATGTTCCAGAATAGCTTGCTGGTCTTCAGCTGGTTGCTTTGGGTGCCATTCTTACCTGCCGAGCCTTGAGAGGTGTAGGCTGTGTCCTGTATCAGTGCTGCTGATAGCAGACAGATTATAGTATCATGGACTCATTTCATCCCCTTGTTTTGTTCTTCATGATTTAGAAATTTGTTATGTGAATAACAGCAATGTTTTTCTGTTTCAGCAAGGAGGATCTCCAGGAAAAAATAACTTGGTGATATAACTGGTTGGGGAATATTCAGGGACTTTGAGACTAACCATTTGGTATTTGGATAGACGTAGAAGGTACTTAGGTAAGTATAATTCCTAAATAATTGTGTGTATTTGTGTTTTTCTTCTTTTAGGGAGACTCCTACCCACTGGCAGCCTCTGCCAGGCACGAAAGCTGCCATGTTGGTCAAAGTGAACAGTTTGAGGCAGATGCAGAGCTTTTCAAACAGTTCTCTTCAGCTGCAGGGTGCTCCAAAGCCCAACAGCCCAAAATCTCTTCCCAAACCAGCTATATATGCTCAGCCCCAATCCATGTCCCAGAGCCCTGGAGCCACAAAGCAAATGTCTGCTGGAGAAACAAAGCAGTCTATGCAGATCAAAAAGACAGAGAGTGGTGGGTTTTGCCTGGTGTTGATGAATGGTCCTACTTCTCAAACACCTCCAAGGAGCCGGACAGGAACCCCCCAGCCTGCATCCCCCACATATGCCTCTCCTGCACCTATATACGATGAGCCATCTTTAGAGTTGCCAATTTATGACGAACCACCAGTAGATATGGACACTGAAAGCATTTGTGTGAGTGGGATGTCTCCACAAAGGTCACCAAGCAATAGTTTAAAAAAGCAGCTGCAACCAACCAAATTATTGCAGCATCCCAATATTCAACAACAAGCTGCAAAGAAGCATGCAAGAAATCCCTCTTCCACTGAATATAGCCTAGCTGGCAGAGAGTACATAAAACACATGGTCAATGTTGACCAATCTGCCAAACTCTCCCACTCTTCTGCTGGAACAACTGATCCATCCGCTAAACTGCCTGGTCAGCTTGCTTCAAAGGACAGCTTCAAGCAGTCTTGGAGGATCTTGGAAGCCAATGTCCTCAAGAACATGGAACTCCACCACAGTCGGCAAAACAGCATGCAGAGTCAGGAGTACCCAACTGGTATAAGCCATCAGGATTCTGGTTATTCAACTGGCCCTTCTCCAAGCTTGAGAAAAAGGAAAGGAAGGAGGCAAGGAACAGGTCAAGCAAGACCTGGCTCTGTGGGCAGCAGCAGTGAGCTCACAGCTCTGAATGATAAGGTGATAGCTGAGATGCGTGCTGTGGTGGGCAGGTCAGCAGCTTGCAGGGGAAGCAAAGCCAGCCTGGATGCTGAGAGCCTGGAGAACAGTGTCCCAGCAGAGAGCAGCAAGGTCAGGTTTCAGTCTGACCACTTGAAAAAATGCATCAGCCGGAGCTCCAGCGATGATGTCTCAGCCAGCAACAGGTCTCTGTACAGAAAGGATCTGGAGATTAGGGAAGCCTTTCCCAGCAATGTGGCTGCTCCACAGGACGCAATGAGGCAGAAGAGAACTTTTGAGAAAATAGATTCTTTAGAAAAGAACTTGACCAGCCAGACAAGCTTGGCTTCATCAGGCATTGCATGCCATTCCTCACAGGTACCTCCTCATCTGTGCCATGTTAATTTTTTTTTTTTTTTTTTTTTTTTGCTAGACTCATCATGCAGAGCCTGCTCCTGTGGGGTGTTTAGTTTCAGGGGTGTGCTGCAGGCAAGACACATCTGTTTCTGCAGAATAGCAAACAGTTCATAAAGCTTCAGAGCTTGGCAGGTAGAAACCCTATTTCAGACCAATGGTTTAAGAGGAAGGAGAATTGTGGGATGGGGCTCATGTCCAGCAAGCCCTCAGTACTGTGGGTAGCTTGCTCTGTTATTTGGGTAAATGTGCTTGTCTGATCATGTTACTGTCACTCGTGTCTTTGTGGATAACCCTTCCCTCATACATACTTTCTTCACTGGAATGGTCTGAGTTGGTGGGTATGGGACACAGGCATCAGGATTTGCATAGTCACATGACAGCAATTCCTCTTTTTCTCTTTCTTCTCTTTCTAATGGCTCCTCACATGCTATTCTCCTTCCCAGTTCCTGAACATAGAATAGCAACATTTAGAAAATAGTTGTCAGTGGCTCTGGCATCTTCTTGGAAATAGCTGTTTTTAAAGCCCATTAGTATGCCTGCACAAGGGGAATAGTTTTTCTCTCTAACACAGCACTTCTACAGGATTTAGTTTGCTATCTTTTTTCCTATTTGGATTCAAAGGAACCTCCTGCTTCCTGGTTTTAGTTCAGATTTAGGTTCTTTGTAGATAGTTTTACATCTCCTGAAGCTTTTGTCCTTTTTCTCTTTGCTCACTCTTCTGGTTATTTTGCTCCTATTTTGAACAACCAGAGTCTCTACATCTGTTTGATGGGGCAGAGCTGATAACCATACTCCATGCTGAAAAGTGGCTTCTTACATTTTTTCTGGTTTTTCTCCTGTTTGCTGGTATACAGTCTTTCGTGAGGAAACTTGGGAAAGCTCTTTGACTATTCCAGATTGCTCCAGCAGACCTGAAAGCCAGGCTGACACCTTTCTGCTCTATCAGATTTATCTGTATGTGGTCTCTTTATTGCCATTTTGGATCAGTAAGTGCCTTGCTTTTGTCTGAAACCTTTTGGAAAACTGATACCATGTTTCCACATTTCCCACTTTTCAGGTGCAGAGACACATCAAGTTTACATGACTGACATGTTACTATTAATATTTCAGCAATTTCATTTCACAGCCTGTTTAGACTTGGTAGGAAACTGCTCTCCAGTCTTCTGGCTGTGTTACAACCTGTTGCATTGACAGCGAGAGCTGAAACTTGATTATGCACAAGAGATGGTGGGTTGGGAGTAGGCTGTGAATGGCCTGGAAAGTGAAGAAAAATAATTCATATGTGGTAATATGGAGAAGCAGAAGATGAAAGGAGGTGGACGTTGTGGTAAAGGCAAAAAGAGTCCATAAATTTTAAAAAAAAATTCACAGAAATACTCAAGAGTCCGAGTAAGGAGAGGAGGAAGTTGCAGAAAATATGGCAGCAAAATCACTGCCTCACCTGAAAATAACATCAAGTGACTTGAGCGTGCAGTGATGTCCTGTGCTAGGCTTGTATGATAGGAAAATCGAGAGACAAGGAAACTCAGTATAGGAGGAGGGTGGGCAGAAGTTCTGGGATAGGCTAAGCAGAGGTGGCTGTGTACTGTCAATACAAATATAACAGCTGTGGAGTTGCGTGAATGAGATGTGAGAGAGAAACCTCAGAGAGAGCAGAGGAGAGAACCTGGACCCTCCTGAACCTCAAGACAGTATGAAGAGATGACTCCTCAGGAGGAACATGCTGAAGGAGCAGGTAGGGTGATAGGAGGAAAACCAACTCCAGGCAGGTAAGGTGGTTTGAAGGAGACCGAGGATGTGGAGATGGCAGAGAACTGCAGGTGGGGATTTTTAGTCAGTGTATTGAGTGAATTCAGAGAGGGTGAGGAGGTAGAGGAGTAACTCTAGGATAAAAAGAACAAAGTAAAAAACCAGGAGAAATTACTGTGCTCCAGGCTGGCAATGAGGCATGGAATGTGATGTGTGCTAATCCCATCATTCTCATGTGAGGTGTGAGATAGGAAAGGGTTGGACTGCAGAAGCCTCTGTCATGAATTCAGAAGTTCCTCTGTACTAAGAAGGAAACACTGACTTGCTCTAAATTTCTAGCAACTAATGTATATTTTGAGGTTAACGTAGATCAGTGTCCCATCCTCCTCCTGGGCTCCTGGAGCTCCATAGGAACTGAGGGGTGAGGTGTGCAGAGATACTTGTTTCCTCGGTGTGTGCTTGGTGCCACAGAGCTATGCTGCTGCTCTGGATATCAGCTCACCTCCTGCCTGTTCCTGTAAATTCTGTGACAGCTGGGACACTCTGCCCTGTTGCTCCATGTCCCAGCACTTCCCTTAGTGACAGCATTAGTGTGTGGCTGTGCCAGCCAGGCTCTTGCAGAACTACAAGTGTCATCCAGCAATTCTGCACCAAGTCATGTTTGTACAGATTCACCACTGTGCAGTTGCTGGCAGCTTCATGTCTCACTGTGGATAAATTTCCTAGCTGAGTAAGGAGTCGCCTAAGCTGCTTTTAATATGTCTGTTCTTCTTTGCAGCCTGAGACCATAGAGCTGGAGCCCAAGCAAGAGGGCAGCAGCCAGCGTGATGGCTGTGTGGGATGCCATTTCCCTTACAGCACCCTACGAAAGCCCATCTCCCAGAGCAGCATGGCAGATTGGGCTTCCAAAAACCTGAACATGCACACGCAAGGCATCTTCCGACGAAGGATCTCCATCTCCAACATGCTGTCCTGGAATGGCGGCTCCATCAAAAAGCCAATGCTCATCACTAGCAGCCGGACCATCAAAAAAGAGGCATGTGAGATGTTCAAACTGGTGCAGAGTTACATGGGAGATCGTCAGACTCGCATGGACCGCAATCATGTGGCATTGGTCACAGTCACCAAGTGCTGGAGCATGCAAGGGTTGCGGGATGAGCTCTACATACAGCTGATCCGGCAGACAACAGATAACACATGCTACCAAAGCCTGGCATGGGGCTGGGAACTGATGGCCATCAGTCTGGCCTTTTTCTCTCCATCACCCAAATTTCAGTCTTACCTGGAAGGTTACATTTATCGCCACCTTGACAGTGATGAAAAGAGTAAGTGCCTCATGCACCTCCTCTGTGTGCAGCAGCATCTTGGTGGGTTGTGCTACGTAGTCAGGGTTGTCTGGGTTTTAAAAGTACAGGTAGTCCCCAGCTAGTGCTGTGGGCTCTGTCAGTGAGAGCACAGTGTGTTGTTTGAGTTCACCTTTCATTGGTGGGATGAAGCTGCCACCAGCCTGTGTCTGGCAAGGAAATGTAAGCCCCACACTGTGCTGACCTCACCCATCAGCACTGAAATTAGCTGATGTCAGCCCGCCAAAGGCAGAGCTTTTCTGGGTTCTCTGATGACATAATTTACTTCTAAGTTCCTTGAAGCCACCAAAAAAAAGCATTATTAGTATCTGACTTTTTAAGGGAGCCATTGCAAATACTGAGAACAGGCCTTGGCTGTTTGGGGTTCCTGAAGAATGCAGGCTTTTAGTGTGAACAGATGCAATTTATCTGTCTTTCAGTAGTTTGTGGACCAGCCCAGCTTGTATTCTGTTATTATCCCAATTTTAAATTGCTATAGAATCTGGAGTGGGGGGTGGTGGTGGCGGGGGGGAGAGGTGAAGAAAAGAAAAAGGCTAAGTGCCAGCGTGGAGAGTATTAACTGGTATTTATTGGCTTATTTGTCACTATTTCAGCCACGTTCACTGTGTCTTGTCCAATCTCAGGCCAGAAACCAGTGCACCTATTTTCCCCTTGATCTCTGGGGACTTGAAGCTTTGTGTTTGAATCCCCCTGCCCCAAGTCTCCAGGGTGGCTACAGGAATTCTGTCTCAGCACCCCTTTGCCCCTGCTCCTGTGAGTGTGGCAACAGAGGTTAGAGCAATGGGAAGTGCTTCACGGGCAATACTTGCCTTCTGGTTTTATGATTGTAGCCTCAGTGTGGGATTTCTTCACTGAAGTGCCCGGTGTGCCGCACTAGTTAGGGTTTTATAAAGATCTTCAGCCCTTGTCCCTTCTGTCCAAAACCATTTCCTCCAGCTGTGCTTTGCCCAGAATGCAGGCAGCAAGGAGGAGTACTCTGAGATACTGAGAAGATGGTTCTTTTGCTGGTATTTAGGCAGCAAGTTTATTCAGATATGAACTTTTCAACTGTTTGGCCATTTGGAGGAGCTGAGTGATGTTCTGAGCCCCTCATTCAGGTTCTTTGGGAGCTGGCTGTAGTGCAGGACCTTTCCTCAGGCAGAGCTTCTTATGCTGGAGTCAGGCTGGCTGCCACATCTAAGGGCAGTTGGTGTTTAGTGTACCACATGATTAATCCAGACCGTCTTCTTTCAGTTGCCCAGCACATCAAGGATCTGAAAAACAAGAAGATCACAAAATCCAGGAAAAAGAGGAAACAAAACACAGAAGATGAAGGTAGGGAAAGGCACAGGGAACCAAGAGAGAGGTCTGCACTGATTTCAGGCAGGTGGCAGTGCTGAGCTCTGCTGAAAATCAGACATTTCTTTAAGTACAGAGACTTGGATTTGGCAATGTTTTGGGGGGAAGGGGGGGGGCGGGGGGGTGGCTGGTGTGCAAGGTTAGACTAGAGCATGGATCAGCAGTGCTCATGACAGCTGGGCTGCCTGTGGGTGAAGCAGGCTGTTATGTGCAATTACATGTCTAAATTGCGTGTGCTGGAGGTGTGCTTAGGAAAACAGATGTAGTTTTTTGCCTAAAAACAAACGTTATTTTTTTTTTTTTAATTAAATTAAAAAAAACACCCAAAAACCACAAACATCAGCAGTTAGACTCTTTGTAGGTCCCTTCCAACTCAGGATTTTCTATGGTGCCTCTGATACATATATTTGTATATATATGAAATGTTATTCAAAACACATGCCAGGATAACTTTTTTCCAAAAGGAAGCACTTGAAAGTTAGCTGTGCCTGTGTGGACTCAACTGAGGCTCTGGTGACAGGTCACACACACCTTTCATAGAATCATGGAACCATAAAATCCTCTAAAGTAATTGAGTCCAACTGTTCCCACAGCACTGCCAAGGCTACCACTAAACCATGTCCCCAGGTGCCACATCCATACCTGGCACATCCAGGGATGGAGGTTGCACCATTGCCCTGGGCAGCCTGTGTTCCGATGCCTAATTACCCTTGCAATGAAGAAATTTTCTTCTGTATCCCATGTAAATGTCCCCTGGCACAGCTTGAGACTGTTCCCTCTTGTCTGCCTTCCGGCCCAGGAGGCTGCTCTGGCAAGAGCCAGGCTATGAGTTGTTCTGCAGGAGTTCAGCAGAAGAGGCAGCAGGGCTGGCAGCTTGCTCAAAACAGCTTTTTTGCAGTGTCTTATAACTCTTGAGGACTTTTCCTGGAGACTGACCTCAGAATTACACCTGAAGTAAGGGGAAATCTTGCAGGAACATGCCAGGTTCTCTCTGCTGCTGGCTGGAAAGGTCAGGTTTTTCCCTGGAACACCTATTTTCTACTTTGACCAGCCCTGCTTTCCAGATGTGTGAGGGGTGGGTAGGATGCATCTGAAGCTGCAAAGCTGTTGTGAGAAGTTTCTTAGTGCTCTGAAATATTAAGATGCTTATGGATGCTGTAGCAGCAATTTAGCGTCTAAATCCCTAGGGAAATCAAATGTAGTGACTTAAGTCAGAACTGAATAGAAGATAAGTAGGCATCTATGTAAGTCTTTCAGAGAAAAGTTGAGTTGAAGCAGTGATTCCCCACACATGTACACATATTCTCTTCAGTCCAGAAGCTTATAGGTGAATAAACATTTACCATCTGACATACACCCAAAGAAAGAATTCTGAAGTTTCCCACACTTAACCTCTGCAGTCTTCATCTTCTAGCTTAATTCTCTGTGAGTAAATGAAATATGAATGTGGTGCAAGGTCTTTTCATGCATGAATAACCTGTTGGCAGGCAGAAGAATAATGGTAGGAATAAATGCTGTGTTTTCAGAAGGAGGATTGTCTGCTGATCCCACAGGAATGTAAGCTGGGCTTTGGGTTTATACAAGGAGACAAATCATGAGCTGATGGCTCAGTGTTGATACAAAATTATTCAGGGCTATAAAAATGAAAGGTGCAGAGGGATCTGGCAAGGGTGATGAGCAGAGCGATCAAGCAGCAGAGAATATTGTGTCACCAAAAGCAAAGTTTTTTTATATGAGTCCCTGACTGCAAGTGCAGGGGGAGGCCCCAGTTCAGCCATTTTGAGGAGGGAAAGACATTTTCCAGCTTGTATATGAATTTCCAGAAACACATAGGCGTTGCTGGGAAGTGGTCAGAAATCAAAAGGGGGATCAGGCCCTTGTAGGATAGGGATAGAGAGCAAAGCAGCAGTTGGCTGTAGTTTTGCTGTGCCCACTCTGTATGTCCTGGCCAGAATCTGTCCAAGGCTGATAAGCGTGGCAGGGAAGGTGACATGCGAGCTGGATGTGGAGAAGGCAAGAGGGGAGATAGTCAACGGGATGAAAGAAACGTAAGGTTACCTAGGGAAAGCGAGAAGAAAATTTCTCACTGTGTGCCATAGCAGCAGAACTGAAAGCTGCCTGGTTTTGGTGTTGGGCAGCAGGCTAAGGAATGCTCTGTCCTGAAGCAGAGAATGGAATCCTAAAGGGTCGGCAAAGCAGGGTGGTGTGCAGGTTCAGAGCATAAAGAGGTTTAGAAAGAAATGGGACAAATTCCAAGAAGAGAAATCTGTCATTGGTGGTTAATGGTCCAGGTACAACACTGCCTTAGGGTATTGCCCACCTGCTGTTAGCTGGTAGTTTTTTGAAGGGGGATACTCATTTTTAAGACATCCTGTATCTGTTTCTTATCTTGGTGACAGGTGCAGGCTGCTGGCTTGTCTGACTGATGAACATGGCATTTCCCATGTAGGGAATGGTGATCGAGAAGCATTGTGATGTAGAAGGATGTAGAAGGATGGTGTGTGAAAGAGGAGCTAAAGTACTGCTGTAAAACGGGGGAGCCTGGGCAAATCTAAGCCAGGACATCAGCACTGCTGGTGCCAAGCCCAGCTGACCTGCTAAGGAGCACCTACCCCTGTGCTATAGAGTACAGTGAGATGGGATCCTGATTTGAGAGCTTGGTCTGGCTGTGCTAGGCTGAGATCCAAGGGCCTGTGATACACTGGAAGAATATCAAGACAACAGCTTCTCTAGTGCTAAAATACATATCCCACAGCCAGGTCCTATCTCCACACTGTTTGCTGCATTTTTAAGACTTTTTTTTTTTGCAGGAAAGCATTCAAGTCTGTTCCAGAAGGTATGTTCCTGCACATGTCCTGTCTGGATTTTAACTTTTTCTAAAAGGAGATGTTCTTTAAGATGCTGCCCACATGTGTTTCTAGGCTGGCATATGGAGAAGTATTTTCCTTTGAAAACTTTTTCACTCTGTGGGCTGTTAGTAGTTGTCTGTTACTGAGCTCCTGAACTATAGGGAATAACAGATCATCTTCGATTTCTCAGATTCATTATGTGCTCACAGAAGTGGAATTGCGTTCAGGATTAGCCCTTTCCAGGTGATGCAAACAAAGCTGCCCAGCCCTGGACCAAGAGGTGGGAGCTGTGCTGTGGAGGGAGTACCTGGCCCAGGTTTGGAGACGTCAGTGTGTGAGAGTCAGTCTCTAGCTGAGCGTTTTGAAAGCAGCAGATGGTTGGGACAGGTTGCTGATTTAGAAAAGCTGAGGCTAAAGCTAAATTCTACTCCTCTCCCTCATGTTCCTTGCTGCAGCTCAGCATGTACCTCCCAGCCTCTTCATGTCTCTCTCTCCATGTTGCCCATCCCACTCTGCACATGCCCTGGAGCCAGGAGCACTTGTGTTGGAGCAGATGGCTTCTACTCTGGAGCAGGGAGGCTGCTTGGGAGCCACTGGTCTGTGCCCTCTGGGGTGAGTGCTGCTCACACTGTTCCTCAGGGCTCCTGCCTCTTTTTTGGCCATTCAGATCTATGGGCAGTAACTCCTCCATCTTCTTGTGCATGCAGCAAGTTTATTTTTCAGTTGCATCAAATTTGGTCAGCTTCACGTGTGACACCAACAGGCCCCATTGGGTCAGAGGCTGCAGCATGGTTGTCATGGGAGCAGGAGGGCTTGCTGCAGAAAATGCTGGGTGTAGGCTTTAGACTTTTCCTGGGACCGAGGTGCTTCCTGGGAAAGTACAAAACAGGCTTCAAGCTAATGTGTCTGACTGCTGCCTAAGCATCTGCAAGACACTGGTTCCTTTTGTGAACATTGTTAAGCTTTTAGGGTGATTATGTTTCATGGTCTAATTACAGTGTGGAAAAATATTTCTTCTTACTAGTTTTGAATGTGCTGTCTCCTGCAAAATTGCGGGGATGCAGAGACACAGTCCAGCTTCTTTCCCTTCCCCTCTGAGAAGGGGGACACCTCACTTTGGGATGTGTCTCACATTGGACAGCAGAAACTGTAACCTGGGACAGTGAAGCATCACAGGGCAGCACATTTGGTTTGTTTCCTTTTAATCCTTAGATATTCCCAGTGTAAATCATGCCTAGGATTAGCAAGATTTTTGCTTACAGTGAATATTTTGCTTTAGATATTCCCTAGAGAGAAATTCCTAAAACTGGCTTTCCTTCCCATTGCTTGTGGGAGATGGGAATGCTGTTGTGCCTCCTCTGGAGTGGCTCTAGTGGTGTGGAGAGGCTCTGCTCCAGTTGTGAGGCAGATTGATGGAGGCAGGAGGTGCTTGTTTCATTGAGAGGAGCCAAGGACAGTGGCTTATCTGCTGCCTGAGACAACACCACATCTGCCACCTCTGGGAATTGTTCTCCTTGGGAAGAGTTTGTCCCCCTCTGCATTGAGAGTATTTGAAGACCTCCAAGGTCTCAGCCAGCATACCTAAGCCATAGGGTGTGTGAAAGGCTGATGTGAAATGCACAGCACATGACTAGAATGTAGACTTTCACAGCTAAAAGTATTTGAACTGTGCTGCAAGCTTTGGGCCTGGCAGGGAATCAAATAGGGCAGTTCTATTCACTGCTTTCAGTGAGCAGTTTTCGGTTTTACTTGAACAAGAACAAAAGACCAGTGGTTTGGGAAAAACTCTCTCAGCGATCAGTGCTCCTCTGTCGTTGCAAACATTTCTTTTGGTGTCACGGGGAAATTAGCTCTGCGAATTGTGGCTGCACATGCCTCCAGAGTTCACTGAACCAAGCACAAGCAGAGCAGGTGCTCTTGTGGAGGGCAGCAGATTTCGAGGTGCAGTTCCCAAGCTTTGGTGTGTCCCGTTTTCCTTGTCTCGCAGAGCATGCCTGAGCTGCACGGTACAAGCTTAGGAGAAGGCTGCAGGCAGGAACGTGAGGAAGCCTTCTGCAGGTCTTTGGGAAGATAAGATCCCATCACCTCCCCATGCCTCTTCTTGTATCCTGAAGGCACTGTTAGTGCTGATGCTCCCTCTCTGTCCCCACACAGCCTTCTCTGCTGCTCCTTTCTCACTAGCAAGGGAACTGAAGTTCTCAAATAATAAACAATTGGTTTAAAACACTCTGAAAGCTTCTCTGACAGAAGGCTTACTGTGTGCTCTGTGGCTGTGTTCTGGCAGGATGTAATTACCTGGCCCTGTGTCCTTGAGGCACTTAACCCTGGCTGTGCCCACCAGGCAAGGACGCATGCATGTCTGTGTGCCCAGGCTGCGAATGCTGAATGGGTGCCATGCATGAAGTCAGTTTGGGGCAGGTGCACTCCAGGTGCGAGAGGTGGAGATCTGCAGGAGTAGGGATGGGAGGTGCAGAGCTATGAGCCTTCACTCAGGAGATGAATCTTTCTAAGCCCAAGCACTGACACTGCCTGCCATGGAACTGCGAGCCTTCAGGGCACTCAATGCGAGTTTTGGTAGTCCTGCCCTGCTGCAGTGGGCTGTGCATTGACGGGGTTGCTCATGCCAGAATGAGTTGCTGTGCTGGAGCTCTCTGAAGGGCTTCAGTGTCAGGGTGAATGGCGTTGTGGGCTGACCACTCATTTCCTCTTTCCCACCAGGTCTGCCCATTAGCACCTATGCCAAGTACTGCTACCGGAAACTCCAGAAAGTAGCCGTCACTGGAGGCAAAAAGGTGAGCAGCTGCCCTGGCTGCAGGGCCTGAGGGCTGCCTGGGGGACTCTGGTGGTCATCATTGATTTGGTGATGGGGAATGGAGGTAAAGTGACCAAGGGAGACTTGCTTGGAGTACGTCTCCCCATGAATGTGTGGGAGAGGGCTGCTGTTCAGGTCGTGCCATCCTCCTGGCAGATAGCAATGCCTGCTGTGCAGGCATCTGTATGGCTGGCTGCATCCTGGCCTCAGGGACAAAGATAAGCATAACACTTACTTGTCTTGAGGGTAAAAGGAGCTGTCTGTGCAGGGGATGCCCATAATTTTGTTTCTTCAGGTGAGGGAGGAGTCTCCCTTTGCACTGAGATTTTACATGGGCTGGATCTTGCATCTAGTTCACTGCAAAGTTGTTCATTCCCAGTTCAAACAGTCATACAGCAGAGATGGCTGGTGCAGAGGAGAGTCTGTGCTCTGAGTTATCTGAAAATCTTCCTCTCTTCCCTCTGCATGGTTCTGCATGTAGCCCTGAAAGCTGGTAGATAACCTTAGCCTGTCATTTCTAGGTCCTTGAGCCAGATCTGGCCATCAGGGAGGTTTTTTTTTTGGAAATGCATGTGGGGCCTCCCTGCCATCTGAACTTTGTGTAGTGAACAAATTAGCTGAAATATCTTGAGAGAGGTGAAGGCTTCTGACACCCTGGCAGGGGCAGGACAGTAAACCTCCAAACACACATTGCACACAACTGCAGCCCTGGCTATCGACCCTCAGATGGCTCGGTGGGAGCTTTCCCCTGTTGTGTTGCCCGCTTGGACACAGAATCACTGCTGAAAGCCACCGTGCTGAGCAGCCTGTCACCCCTGTGACAGCTCTGTGCTTTTCCAAACTGCTGCCACAGGACATTCAAAACCCCTTTTAAGTGTTGGTATGTGTCAGAAGCAACAAGTACCAATGCCCATTCTTTAGGTTTTAGTGCCTCTGAGAGCAAAGCTTTCCCTGGAGTTGGAAGTACTTGAAATTCCCATCTCCAGAGGACTGTTTTTCACCTGTCCCGTGGCTAAGAACTCATGCGATGCTGAGTTGGGGTATAGGTGCCCTTTGCTGACCTCACCACAGCCGGGGCTGGGCTGGGCTCTGCTCCGTACTGCCTCGTGCAGCAGGTGGAGCTACAGCTGGAGCAGTCCCCTTGCTGTGCAAAACATGGCAACAGAATGTCTGCAAAACCAGCCCAAACTCTCCTAAGTGGTCTCCTCTGCTCCTCTTGAGCCTGATGAATAGAACCACCCCTGATTCTAGGCAGCAGTACAAGAACCATGCTGCCAGGGCGCTGATGAGGTGACCACATGCAGGGTCAGCCTTCTCTGTCCTGGTCACTCATCGTCCCCATCCCCAGGTCACTCTTTCTCTGTGGGCTGGCTGTGCCATGGCTGCACTAAGCTTTTCTCTATTCTCAGGGCCTCCGAAAACCAACAGTGGAAGAGATAATGCATGCCAGGAATGCCATCCTCACACCATCACTCTTCGGCAGCTCCCTGGAGGAAATCATGCTGCGGCAGCAGGACATGTACCCAGGGAACAAGCTGCCCTGGGTGCAGACACAGCTATCACAGCAGGTCCTGGCCTTGGGAGGGGAACAGACTGAGGGGATTTTCAGGTGAGCTCTTGGAGTGCTGTGCTACTTTTGAGCCACCCTCATGTCAGTCCTCAAAGCCAAGGAGTCAAGATTGACTTCCACATGCTTCCTCTTCCCTAAGAAGCACTTTGCTGTGGACAGGACAAAATCTGACTTTACCCAGGCTCAGGAATTGCCTCTTGAAGTAGCATTAGCCAGTTTGCATGTGTTAGCTCAGAGGGGACTGGGTGACGTAACTACATCAGTTATGTCATGTTAACTTATGACTTAGGTTATGACTTAACTACGTCAGTTAAGCTGCCTGGGGACAACTCATCCTCAGGCATAGCAATGAGCTTTCATCAGATTTGGCAATGGTGGTTGGCCAGTGTAGGGGAGGGAGGAACTCCGGCAGAGCACCTCATCAAATGCAGCACATCAGCCTTGGTGTTGCACAAGACAAAAGGAGTCAAGAGAGACACAGAATCTGTGTGGTGAACACGGGGAATTCTGTTTTAGGTTTGGGGGTTTTTTGTTGTTTTCTTTGTGTGTGGTTTTGTTTCTCATTTAAGATTTGAATTAGTTTTTCAGTAGCTAAACTTGATTTAAGATAGCTGTTAAAAGTCTGAACTTTCCTGTGTAAAGGTAAATTTTTTGATAGATAGATAGATAGATATGTATATATATAAAAGTAGCCAGAGATGCTGCTCATCTTTGGTCTCAACACGCTGCAAAGAAGCCTGGTTATACAAAATAATCACTCTTGAGGACAGTGATAGTTGATATCTGAGCTAGTGGGAACCCCCACTTCAAGATGGTATGTAAAAATAGGCACCCCCTTCTCTCTGAGGACCTTCTGCTGTAGCTGCCACTGACACCTGAGGCCTTCTCCCTGCTCCCTTCTCCTTGAGGCCTCAGAAGCAGCTTCCGATCCATGCTTTGCTGGCCAGCTGCCCCACCAAGCACATTGCCTGGCTTACTCTCAAAAGGACCTTTTCTGTGTCTCTGCAGGATACCTGGTGACATAGATGAAGTCAATGCATTGAAATTGCAGGTGGATCAGTGGAAAATCCCAAAGAGTCTCAGTGACCCCAACATACCAGGTATAGGAATGTGGCAGGTGTGTTGCTGCAGCCTCAGCCATGGTGCAGTGCGGAGGGATGGGTACAGGAGCAGCTCAGTAGGTGTGATGCTGCTTGGGAATGTGCACATAGGCTGTCTGCACTGACTGGGATTTTGTTGTGTGTCTTTGCACTGCCTTTCCAAACACTGCCCATAGAGGAAACACTGGGAGTGGGGAGGAAGCTCTGCCTCTGATGCAGTAAGGCTGTGCAAGCTGGGCAGAATGGTGGGAGTCCTTCAGCTCTCATTGTCCTCTTCTTTAGGCAGCACCAGAGCTGCTTCCAGGAGGAGTAGGTAGGCAGCAGCCGGTGTTTCCCACTAACTGGTCAGCTTGGGTGCCTGAGCATTTCAGATCCAAGACTGAATTAAGGTGAAGCAGCACAATCACAGAAATTTCTTCTCTGCCATCTCTCACTTGTCAAGTTTGCCCGTGAAGGGGATGGGGGGGAAGTGACCAGAGCTGTTCTCACCTGCTTTTTGCCCAGCCTCTCTCCTCAAGCTCTGGTATCGGGAGCTGGAGGAGCCTGTGATCCCACAGCAGTTCTACAAAGAGTGTATCAACAACTATGAGAACCCTGACGCTGCCGTGGCTGTGGTGCAGCTTTTGCCAGAGCTCAACAGACTGGTGCTGTGTTACCTCATACACTTCCTGCAGGTAGGCAGCCCCCACAGTCCTGCAGTGGGGCCAGAAGCATGTGAGGCGTGGTTAGTGGGACAGCTGTGGTGGGACCATCGGGATGGTTTTAAGACCTCTTACCTGTATTTAAGGTGGATTGATGGAGGGAAGTTTGCTGGCCTTGTTCCTTACGGGAGCAATAAATCCTGCTCCTGATCTTGTAGAGCCTGGAGTTGGTTTCCTGTCTGCCAAGGCTGCTGCTCTGTCAGTTGTATCAGAGCACAGTGCTCTTCCCTGTGGATGTGTGGCACTTGGGGCACTGTCCTTAAGGCAGGCTTTATGTCTGCTCTGCTTGTATCTTTTCTTGGGCCACATTTTTGGACTTTCTTGCACTTTTCCATCTGAATGTGTTCTTGCTATCTGCAGATCTTTGCTCAGCCATCAAATGTGGGCAGAACAAAGATGGATGTGAATAACCTGGCCATGGTGATGGCCCCCAACTGCCTGCGCTGCCAGTCCGACGACCCTCGCATTATCTTTGAGAACACACGCAAAGAAATGTCTTTTCTCCGCATGCTGATAGTGCACTTGGACACAAGCTTCGTCAAAGGGCTGGTTTGAGCCACTGGCCCCAGGGAGCAAAACGTTGCTATGGCGAGTTGCTAGATACCTTAAGTCTTCTCCTCTCCATGTAGGTTTCTTCCATTGTCCTTGCTGTTCTCATGCCCTGGGTTAACCCTTGAGCATCTCCCAATAAATGACCATGAGGACTGGACATTTCTGGAGGGGTTGGTTCTATCAGCACCAGGAAATCCTTGGGCATGCCAGGTCAAGTTTAGCAGTTTGTGGCCTTTCAATGTATGTCAGAGAGGGGCAATCCTCTTCCTGAGAGCCACAAGATTGGTTGCTCAGTGAAAGGGCTATGACATGTGAGGAACTGCTACATGGGGGAGTGAGACTCTTCATTTCTCTTCTGGAGGCACAGTTGGCTTCAGGTAGGAGAATAGCATTCCTGTGCTGTGGCATGAGCTGGTCCTAGGGAAGACGCTGCCTCATCAGGAATAATCCTGCTGTGGGGGCAGCCGGGTTCGCCTCTGCAAACTGTTGGCTGGAAGTGTCAGGGTTGTTCTGACATCCCACAACGCTGTTGGTAGAGGGCTGTGAAGGTGCAGAGGTTCAAGAACTGTAGAGCCGTGCAGCAGCATGTGAGACCAGCCCTGGGCTGAGTATCCCCCCACACCATGGTGCAGGGCGCAAAAGGAAGGCCACACACCTGACAACAAACAGGTGAACAACCACTTTGGCATCCTCTTAATGAGGGCCATATCATCTGGAGCAGTGACCCCAGTGGCCTTGCAGCTGCTTTTTGCTACAGACAGCATGAGCTGACACCAGCTTTGCTTAGGAGCACCTGAGCCTTCACAGCTCCAGCTCCCTTCCTGGCACCACATCCTTCCCAGATCACTCTGCCAGGAATACCAGTTTGACCCACCCTTCTGGCTCAACCCAGGTCTAAAGAAAGCCCCCAACAGTCAGAAGTGCTCCTGTGCTCAGGTATGCCCTTCCAGGCAGAGCAGTGGCAGTCCTGGGTGCTTGAGAAATGCTGGTACTGCCCGTATAACTGTGGTACTTATGCTCTTCCTTTGAGGTGTTTTTCTTGCTGGAGGCAGGTCTCCTGCAAAAAGGTGTGGTTTGGGATTATTGATGCAGTGCTAAGTCTGTCAGTATCATGCAAGGTTGCATTTGTGTTTCTGCATGCCCCTCTCTTTCCAGTGGAGACCTGGGATCATCCTCTACAGACTGCAGTGGGGAGCTGAGCCCTGCCAACAGTGAGGTTTAGAGCTGATGCCTGAATCAGTACCAGTGTGGGCATGAAGTGCCACGTGCAAAGAGTGCCCCAAGCCTGTTGAGTTGCTTGGGGCTCTGAGAGGGTTCCCAGAGCCTGTGTTCAGATGAGTTTGAATGAACTCCAGAGCAGGAATTCAGTTTGTGCCCAGCTGAATAAAGGTTCCTTGTACAGATAATTCTGTGGTCCTGTGGGCCAGAAAATCTTGCTCTCTTGTCAAGATTAGCTCTGTCAAACTTGCCCACAAAATGTGCCAGCATCTGTTTCACATACACACCCATCTCCATGCCTTGATGCCTCTCAGCTTCTGCAGTGCTGAACAACTTGTTCTTCAGATGTGGAGCTACTGCCCCAGAAGTGTAGAGATGGGCAGAGGTTACCAGTTTTGACATGCTGTCCTGAGAATTGAATTGCTGAACAGGCTCAGGCTGTCCTGTTCCCTGCCGAGGGCTGGAGCAGCCATGTGGCACCTGCACTCCTCTTTAGGCTGCAGGTGCCTGTGTCTGTGTCAGGCTTTGCTTGCAGCCTGAGGTGATCCATGTTACTCCTTGCACTCAGCTTGGTAGTCAGTCAAACCATAGGCATTTGCTGCTAATAAAGGTGAATGCTTCTGGCCAGGGTTGTAAAATGTGCTCATGAAAGGCACTGGATATTATTGTCTTTGCCAATAGATTTGTAAATACCAATCAGTAAAGTAGCCTTTCCTCTGTTCTAATAGTAATAAATACAATCTCCATGGCTGTCTCTTTCGTGAATTGTGTTTTTTTGTGAATTTCTGCAGCATGAGTAGATCTGCGTGGGGCTGCACATTTCAGCCTGAATGTCAGTCCTCTTGAGTAAGATTTGAGAATCAGCATGAAGTAAGCACTTGTAAACCATGCTCTGGGCTCATTCTGTTCTTAATTCACAGGCAGCTACCAAAGGACACTCAATTAATCTTGGAAGAGAATGGGTTGAAACAGGTAAAAGACAATACTGCTTTACACTTATCTTCTGGAGCCTTTCAGGGTCATAAAGGTATGAGAGAAATTTATGGGCACTTGGAGGGTAAGAGGTATATTCTGCTTGTGTCTCTCCTCCAGCAGCTGGCAGTGCTGTAGGTGGACTGCGGGAAGTGGCCACACAGGCATCCTCTGCATGGTCCCCTGCAAGTTCTCTGCTGATGGAGTTGTGGATAATTGGGCTGTAAGGCTGACCTGATGGGGACATTTTTATGTTAAGACTGGAGCATTCTCTCATCTTTCCTCCACTGATAGTCCAAGGAACCACTGGGAGCAGTCAGTTGGTACTCGAGACTGGTTGCACAGTGTGGTGGAGCTGCAGGGCAGGTGCCAGCTGTGCTACTTCAGCCACACAGGAATGAGCCCAAGCTCTGGCTCATGTTGCTGGTGCTCTGGGGGTGGTCATTTGTTGTGGTGCGTGCTTTTCCCCAGTTGTTTAGATCTGACTTTCCCAAACCGCCATGCAATTGGTTTGGCCCTAAAAATGCTCCTCCCCTTCTCCATCCATCAAGTTAACCCTGCCCCTTCTGCTAGATCCCTCGATGTCAATCCTTGGTGGTTCCAGCCCCTCACCTGTCAGTCAATGTTTACCCCTTCCCTTTGTTCTAGAAGATTCCATGTTCCTCAACACCTTTTTGGTTCATCAACTTTATACCCTCCCCTTTGTATCCCCTCATTGGTTGCAACCTTATAGACCACTCCTTGTGATCCTCCCCCACTAAGCTGTTATTGGTTCCCGTGTTGTTCCCTGTTTAAAAAAACATGTTTCCCTCTGACAACTGCTCTCTCTTCCTGAACCCTTCAACTGCAATAAACTCGTGGTTGGAACCTCTACACCGAGAGCCTCCCCGTACTCCTTTCTCCGGCCCTAGTCGTGGCTTGCTTCATTGGCTTGGGGTTGCGAACCCCAAAGGTCCTGCTCTAGGCACTCTCTGCACCTTGGCAGCTCCCCGCTCCTGCCATGGAGCTCCACTCAAAACCTAGCTGGGGCTTCAGAGGCCTGAGAGGAGCACACGACAGTCATTGTCCTGACTAGGAAAAGCTGGTGCACTTCAGACAAAGCCAGTGAGGACTGCTCTGTCACACCAGCAGTTTAGGATCACAGATGCTGGCCATATCACTGGGTCTTCCCACCAATCTGGCTGGCAGAAGGGCTATAGGTGGGCTATAGTACAGGTGAGCACAGAAGGAAGACCAGGAACATTGTAACCCCACACAGCCCTTTCCTAGGGGGATGTTGCAGCCCAATTTCTGAGTGTTCCCCAAAGCTTTTCTGGGAAATGAGCTGATTTTTGCCATATCAGAAAAGGCCACAAACAAATGCTTCAGCTCAGGCTCCAAGACTCAGGCTCACTCCTGCAGTCACCATGGCCTGACACCTGGATCACTTAAAGAAGTGATTGCCAGCGCAGCAGCTGGGTTTGGAACAAGCTTGCAGTTTGTTCTGGGCTTCCATGAGCAGTGCTGGTGCTGGAGTGAGGCTGGGACACCGTTCCTTGAGAGGAGGCACCAGTGGCTTGTCCATGACCTGGAGAGAGTGATGTGTCCCGATGGGGCCAGCACTCCTGCAGTGCTCTTGCTGGTGCTGTTGGATTTCTGGCTGGTTTGAGTCTCCTTTTTACAGAGCCTTGGGAGAGCTTTTTGCTATGCCTGTGAAAGGAAATGGTAAAAGCAATTCTGCTCATAGCAGCTGATAGACACTGTGCCCTCAGGTCTGCTGCCCGTGTGCCACCTCAGCTCCTGAAAAGGTTGGGCAGATGTTGGGCATCACAGGTAGATTTTGGACCTGTCTATACGTTCAGATTGAGATGGAGAAAGGGCTCAGCTTTGGCAGCTGCCCGATGTTTTACAGGGCAGAGCAACCACAAGGCCACCCCTCCTGGTAGAGAAGTTCCCCGCTGTCTCTCCTCCACTTGCAAACGTGAAGGGTCTCCCTGCCCTTGTCTACTAGAGAGACTCCGTTTCTTTCTCAGACCAGATATGTACAGAGGTTCTACCACCTCCTCAAAGCTCCTGGGTAACAAGAGGCCAGTTTTTAGCATAATTCTCATGTCCAATCCTTACATGGAGCTTTGCACTAAATCAGCCCTGTGGGAAGGCAGAGACCAGAGGAACGGGCATGTCTGCTGCAGGAGATGGTTGGCTCCCTGTCCTGATGCTGCCCCAGTGCTGGTTTGATGTGGGTGCAGTACAGCACTGTCAGGTTCAGCAGAACTGTCCCATGGAAACAGTGCCAAGTTGGGGCTGTGTGGAGCAAGGCTCTGGCACACCCATGGAGTGTCTGCAGGACACCCACCAAAAATAACATGGGAAAAGTTGAATTAGCTGCTGAGGTTGCTGCTTTTAGAACTCCCGTTGTCTTACACCATTTGTCAGCCCTGGTAAATGGTGGAGAGAACTGGGTGTGGATGCAGTGGGCTGGGGAAACGACCTCAGGCATTTGTCATCTCATGACAAGGGAACAGGAAAGAGCATGGGCGTTGTGAGTGAAGTGGACCAATATGGACCTGGCCAGCATTTAGTGCTTACAGGTAGCCATGCAGGAAACCTTTTGGGACACATGGAGTCACTCATCAGCTGACTGTTCCTTCCAAAGCAGGGGACACCAGCTGAGGACTCTGTCCAGGCCACAAAGATTTGAACCTACATCTCCTGCCCCAGCCTCTACCTAGACCTTCCTCTGTCTCACCATGTAAATTACCCATTTTGTCTGAAGTGCCTAATGCTTACTGGTACAATAAAGGGAGGTTGTGTCTGAAGACTGGAGGACTGTGTTACCTCTGCTGTCAGGGCTGGATGCTGGCAGGAATTGGGGCCCGAAGCCAAGAAGGTTCAGAAGCTCAAGGCTGTTCTTAAAAGCTGCACCTTCTCCCAAAGAAGAATTAGTAGGTTATGTCAGTTCATTTCCGCTTGCAGACACATTTCCTCCATCCCATCTGTGCCATGTGTGGTCTTTAGTTCAGATCACAAGTGAGACAGGAGACAGGGTGGGTTGTGAGGGATGCAGAGGGCGTGGAATGGAGGAGGGAGTGGGGCCCTTCCTTTTCAGTGAACTGCTGGATTGCCTCAGCTGCCATGAAACAGGCTTCCCTGAAACAACACGGCCTTGGTGCCTGTTGGGGAAGACGGGCACTGCAACTGCAAACAGTCCCCAAATACTGAGCTAGGGTGTCCCCTGATGGGTGTTACCTCCTTGCTCTGGGGCATGTCAGCCAGACCCTATAACTCCAGGGACCACAGAAAGGCCTGTAGAGCCTCATCTGCTAGCAGACAGCCCTGTAAAGAATGAGAAGGTGAAGAATCTACAGCCTTCTCCCTTCTCCCAGCTAAATCACAGGAATGTCTGGGTGCAGTGATGTAGAAATGTCTGCTTGTTTGTGTGTCCCTCTGAGCCACTCCCTGAATGGAGTTGTGCTTGCTCTGGCCAAGGGCACAGGCTGAGGGTGGGCACCCTTCCCTGGAGATCTGTAGCCAGTTCCCAGCCTCTGGTCTGGGGCGCTCTGGTCAACAAAGAAGGGGTGACGAACTGTCCCAAAGTAGAAAATACACAGATGTGGAATCCTGCTGAGATGATGGCACACTGACCTGGTGAGTCACTCAGCTCCCATCCTTGTGTGCACCTGGCGAGCAGCCTGGAGGTCAGCTAGACTGGTGGGACCTCCAGCAGCACTCTGACAAAAACAAGTACAAGTACAAGCAAAACTCATCCCTGGCCTGCTGCACATTGGTGTGGAGGGTGGGGACCATGTCCAGATGAATCTCTAATCCTTCTGCCCCAGAGCAGGACACTGCAGCAGCTGAGCATACTGCAGGGCCCCCATGGGGGCTGTGTTGAGGCAGCTGAGGGCTCAGGCAGAGATCTAGGTGCAGGAGAAGACCCTGTGGGCACAGACCCCCCTCCTTCCCACTGCCATGCAGACCCCAGAGTGGCCAGGCAGGGACAAGTGGAGGGTCTCAGGCAGGCAATTGCTCCAGGCAGGCACGGAGGCCTTGTCGTGACTGCTCACTGAGGCTATTCCTTGAGTGCACTGCCTTGCCATGAGTGTGATTGTCTCTGCTGGGATGTTGGGCTGTGAGGCAGCAGAGGCAGTGTGGGAAGCAGAGCTGCTAAGCTTGGGGCCAGCTCCCCAGTAGCACCACTACAGCCAGGCCCTTGAGGGGAAGTAGCTGAAAGATGCCTCACTGGGAACTTCCTCCCTGTTTCTCAGGAATGTTGCCTAACTGCAGACCTTTGCCCTTGGACCTCTGCCTGAGCTGGGTCAGCCATTTCTGTGATGATGGGGATCCTGGTCCAAGTCCACACACTGACTTCCTCCCCTGACCTGTCTCATCACTGTAGGATTTTCCAGTGCTCATCTGGTCACTGTCACTGTCCCTACTTTGCTCCAAATTACCACTGGCCTGTCCTGTGCTGGATAGGGCAGTGCCCTGCCAGCTCAGTTCCTGCTCGCCTGTCACAACTGCTATGCCCTTACAATGAGTTCTGTGGAGTGCATAACTCTACTCATGCTGAGCATAAATAAAGGCTTTACAGGTGTCATGGGTTAACACAGTTTGTTTTTTAGTTAAAGGGGAATATGGAATATTGCCCTGTCAGGACCTTGGAATTGTTTTAGAAGGAACAGACATCTATCAGAGACCGTTTTTGGATATTGGCATACGGTTTTGTGGATAGAGATAGTGCTAAAGACAATCTTGTGGCTGATACCTTGCAGCTGTGTTAATCACTGAAGAGTGGAAACAGCCTTGCCCTCAAGGCTAAGGGTGTGATAAAGAGTGAGTGAGTCAGTTGGAGTCTGGCTGGCCATGTTGTGAAGAAGTTGAGGTTTGCTGGCCGTGCTGTGAGGAGGAAGGGACAGGAGGTCGGTCAAGGGACAGATACGGTGAGCCACTATACGAGGGACAGACAGGGACAGGTGGCTGTGCAAGGAACAGGAAGCAGTGAGCCAGAAATGCAGAAGGAAGAGAGAAGAAGGAGAGAAAGAGCCAGAGATGTGTGGGGCTGCACATGGGATTGGTACATAGGAAAGGTATGAAAGACTTTTTAGATAACAAAGTCCTGATACTTGAAGCCCCCTGAAGTTTTTAAAGAAGCACTATGAGTGCAGTGGCCCTCTTGACTACGACACGGTTTGACCATTGAGGACACTGAATGTGACTTTGGGGCAGTATCCGTATAAATCCTGATCTTGTCTGAGCCAGTTCCTTTTCCTTACGACCTTGCAGGAGGTAAGAGGGGCAGTCTCGGCTCTCTCTTTGCTGGGGAGTGGGCCAGGATAGCCCAGCCTGCCCAGGCCCAGGCTTTTTTAAGAGAGGCCCACCTGGCCTGGTGACTCTCGGGCCGGGGCAGGGGATGAGCATATGTCATGGTTTCATGTTCCCTTATTTTTGTTTATCAACTGGGAGATAGGATTTTGAGAGAAAAAGGCAAAACAGGCCCAACTTAAAGGTAAACATTTTATTAACACACACACACTAATGGAAGAAAAGGAAAGAAAAAAACCCAGATGAAAACTTTCAAAACCCCTCCCTTCTTCTTTACAAGCTGTTCAGTTTCTACAAACAACGTAAGGAGGCAAAACTCAGAACTCCAGGCCAGTACCACTTGTAAAAGTCTTTCATTCAGTCTTTGAGAGAGAGAAGTCTCTCCTGCTGTTTTAGTAACTTTCCACAAGAGAACTAGTTTGCTTGTGGCTC
>VZSR01002515.1:312031-375600 GCA_013398615.1 Brachypodius melanocephalos
TCCAGGCCTGGCCGGGCTGTGCCTCTGGGCCCCATCAGCTGCCAGCGGGGGCCAGGCAGGCCCTGTTGCCTGGGGCCCTGATACCAGCTATGGGCCCGACGGGGCTGAGGCCCGCCCCAATTTAGACTGAGGGGTGCGCAAAAAAGGCATTTATGGTCCTGCCAGTTTTTGATTCTGGACTGTCTGGATGCTCTGATCTCTGAGCGTGAGTTCTTCTCCCTGCCCCCATCACCAGCACTGCCTTGAAACCTAACACTGTGAGTTGCAGTGAGAGAGAAGGACCCTGGGCAGATTTAACCCTTTCCTGGCAGTATGAAGTTTTCAAGGCTTAACTCTTCCCTGAGAGAGAGAAGAGAGAGACAGAGTGAACATAGAGAAGACCCAGCATTACAGTCAGATAGAGTGAAAGAATAATTAGAGGAAGGCTGGAGGAGTTGCCTGTTGGCTAGACTTCTTATTAAGCCATGGAAATGAACTCTGCATGTAGATTATCCTTTAAATCATGGGAAAGATATGCATTTGGGGAGATGTTGTTCAAATCTGTGTGTGGATTTTGAGTTCAAAGGTGTTTGTGATGGACTAAGTGATATTGATCTTATGAGATGCTTGAACAGTGAGAGAAGAAGAACCCTCTGCACCAGTGAAGAAGTGAGAAGGCATCTCTGTTCCTTGAGATGAAAAATCCTTTGCCTTTGAGTTGTACATCTTTAAAAGGTGACACCCCAGATGCCTAAGTTCCCATGACCCATAAGCAGCTTGGGAAACTGCTAATGGGAGGAGACTTCACCAAAGCAGAGGTCTCCCTGGGCAGATGTTTCCATGAGAGTTGAGACCCGCAAGAGAACTGTTCTAGGTTTTCAGTGGGAGAAAATTCCATGGTAAAGTAAGAGAGACTCCTCTCCTAAAGAATTGATGAAAGACTATTTTCAAATGGTGAAACTGACTGAAAATCACAAGTTTTGTCTCTCTATGTTGTTTGTGAGAAAGTGAACACTTGTTGGAGGGAAGGAAGAGTGTTTTGAAGGTTTCAAATTTTTTTTCCCTTTTATTCTTGGTGTGTGTGTTAATAAAATCTATCTGTTTACTTTTAAGTTAGGCCTGTTTTGCCTTTTTCCTCCTAATTCTATCTCACAGCAGCAAAGACACTCAAACCACTACACTAAATTTGGCTAACAGAAACAGGTAAATGTGTAACCACTACATGATTTGGTGTTTCTGCCTGGTTGGAGAACCAAACCAGAACCACAGGTGACACCTGAACTCCTTCCCAGAGAAAGCAGAGAAGATCCAAACCGATCCTTCTACATGCTCAACAGCAAAGCTTGCTAAACAAGACAAAAATGCTGGCTACTCCTTGCCTCCCTACCTCAAATTCCCTATAAAATTGGGTCTCAGCATGACAGAGGCTGAAAAAGGGAAGATAGGACAGGTTACAGTAGGGAAAATGCCCAGAGACAGTATGGTCTAGCTTGAAGGAAGCACAAGCAAGGAAATAAACTCTTTATTGCCAGCACAAGGATGGTGGTCTGTGGTTGCTGAGGGCTCCTCACCTCTCCAGTCACACACCTCACTTGCCTCAGATCAGCTTTGGGTGCTGTTCTTCTCTGTGCTGTGCTCTGGCCTGGACTGGAGGGATGGGCTGTTGGGAAGGCTATGGGTCCATGGAAGGGAGAGTGTCCTCGGCTGCACAGCTCTCCATTCCACCTTGGGGTGTGGGTGGGTTTGCAACAGGCCCTTGCAAATCCTCTTCGGAGGCTGGTGCAGGCCCAGGTTGACTGATCCGCTCTAATACTGAGTCAGCAATCCAATTTGACATGGTCCTTATATCCAAAGTGTTGGCTAAGGCTGTTGATTGTAGGTTCATTTTTCTTTCCAAGTTCTCCTTCACTATTGCACAATCCTCAGGCTCTATGGTTTTGGCACACCCAGCCCCTTCTCCAGGGGCAGGCAACACTGTTTTCAGGTTCTGCTGTTCAGATGCTCTGGGAAATCCTTGTCCTGCTTCCATATCCTGCCTTGGAAGTGTCTGGGATGGCTGCAGTTGTCTGTTGGAGACACCTCCCCCAGGAAGCTTCAGAGTTTCAGTGTACTCAGAGCTAGTGTCTTGCTCAAACTGAGAAGTTATAGAGGATTCCAAGGCACAGTGAACACTCTTAACAACTTCTCTGGTGAGTGTGTCAAGGGAAGTCTGAGAAATTGCTCTGTCTGCAGTGGCTCTTTCAGAGTCCTTGGATTTATCTGCTTGAGTGGCTCTTCCAGCAAGAGGCAACTCCTCCCACCTGGCTGCTACCCCTGTCTCAGCAGCTTTGGATGTGCTGGATGCCAGACGGTCCCCCAAGATCTCCAACACTGTTGCTACTAGCTCTTTTGCCATCACTTCCATTTTCTGATGGTGATCTAGAGAAGTATCCGAATGTTCTACTCTCAGGCAACTGGCTAAAAGTCTTCCTCTGATACCCCAGGCAACCCTCTGTAAAAAGCTGACATGCTGATTCCCAGGAATCTTCAGTCTCTCCAACGTTCTGTGCACCACAGTCTCAACCAGCTCTTTAAGCTTCTTGGCTTCTGCTGCAGTTAGTTGCTCAAACACAGCATTCAACGGGCCATTGGCAGTGCCTTCTGACTTCCTGTGGGAGTCAGTAGCAGTACTGGCATCCTTCTGGCCCAGCTCAGCTCTGGAGTAAGTTTGGCCCTTGTCCAAAGCTGCTCTCCCTTTTCTGCATCCTTCTGATTTTTGCCTCTTGGGTGGGGGTAGGTTAGAAGTCTTTTGAGGCTGCAGCCGCCGCTTCCTCCAGCAGGAAGTGTTGGTGATTTCTGGCAGGTTGGAGCCATCCTTTAATTTGGCCCAGGATGGCAGACGACCTTCCTGAAAGTGACACCAGGCTGTGGCTCCTGTTTCTCAGCCCCTGCGTGCTGAGGCTTCCTGCAGGCCCCAGCCAGCACCCTGCTTCAGCCAGGCCATGGGGGCAGGAGAGAAGGACTTCCCTCAGCCCTGCGTGTGCCTGCACATGGCCCTGCTGCCCGTGCCCAGCTCAGTGCCCTGCGCTGGCTCAGCTCCCAGCCGCGGAGTCCTTTCCCCACCACAGTGCCTGGCCCAGCAGCACAGCCCTCTTCTCTTCTGCACCGATTGTGTCCCCCACGACAAAGGCCCCAGCCCTGGGTACCGCTGTTCCATGCCCCTGAACACAACGCTTTGCCTACCTCTTGCTGCCTCAAGAATTGCTCTGACTGCAGCTTGATCCTGGTTAGGTACTGCCTGTACTCGTTGAACTCCTTCACAGTGCAAACCACCTATGAAGGGACGAGGGCAGAATCCCCCAAGCCCTGTCAAGCCATGCAGACAGCCTTCCATGAAACAGCCCAACCCCAGTGGGAGGGGAACTGCCCCCAAGCCCTACCCCATACCCTGGTGTTGGAGCCACTGATGTCCCCCCAGCCAGGGCTGAACTGCAGTGTGGGGCAGGCTGAGAAGGGCAGGACTGGGGCTTGCCAGGGGGATGTTGGTGCTGCTTCTGCTCCCAGGGACACCAGCACATGGCCCTGCCCTCTGACAGCAGCAGGCAGCTGCAGCAAGAGCTGTGGGAGCCCCGCTTGAAGAGGGCTGCTCTTGATCAGCCTGATATCCAAACCTACATTGTTGTCACTGGTGACAAAGCCCTGTCTCTTCAGCAACCACAGGATATCCTTGCGTTTGTGGTAGTCCCGAAGGACAGGGTCATGCAGGCAGTTGTATGCTGGGCTGAAGTGGTGGCAGTAGGGATCATCCAGAGTGAAATAAGGAAGTGCTTGGTGGAGCTGTAAAAGAGAGTTTCCAGAGTATGAAGGAGGCAGGAGAGAGCAGCAAAGATGTACCACATGGTACTTGTGAAAAGGTAAAGGTCTTCTCCATCCTTCTGTAGGCACAGAGATCTGCACACACTACAGGGCTGGGCTGGGCCAGGCTGTGTTGTGATGGTTTAGGGGAGAGAAGACAAACCTCATAGCAATCCCACCAACAAATAGGTATCTTAGTCCACCAGAAAGAACTGCAGACCCATCCACAAATGAACCTTCAAAGGTTCAAATGCAGCCAGTGGAGAATGGATGAAACCAATCTCTTTAGGCAGGCCCAAGGGCTGTGTCAGCTGCCTCTGCTTCCAGAAAGTCTCTACCTTGCGAAGGTACAACGCAAGCTGGAGGACAACAGTGTGTGTATACCCCAAGCAGGGAAGCCCAGGCCAGAGGTGCCAAGAAGGCAAGGAGGAGAAGGTTGGAATCTCCCTCATAGGTGCCCCAGGGCCTGGCTTGACCTTGTGGGATGAGCTGGAGGGATGAGTTGCCTTGGCACCCAGACAAACGCAGCTGCCTGCTGCAGGCAGGAGCCTGGCCACACACATACACAATGCCAGAAACCAGTGTGAAGATGGACAAGTGCTTTCTCCTCTGCATTCCAGTGAGCCTGGAGCTTCCCTTGCCCAGTCCTATCCAGTTGAAGGGCTGCAGCTCCTGCTATAGAGCAGGTGGCCACAAGAAAACCTTTGCATGATGGGGACTCTATGAAAGAGGAGAGATTTTCTACCCCTTCCTTTACCTTTTCACCCAGCTTTCCCCTGCAGAAGACAGGCTTGGATCCAGGTGCCACAGGGATCTTGGCTGCGAGTGGGAGGTTCAACAGTTCAGGGTCCATTTTCTTGGTATCTCTTTCTCCCAGGTATGGTCTTCTGGGGCTGAGATGGGAAGACACAGACAGTCAGGTGTTGCCCAGTAAGCCTCCTGCATGGCAGTCCTGAGGCCCTAGAGCATCACCCCATGTCCCAGGCTCCCTAGCAGAGCCCTCTCTATCAGCCCAGTGGCCCCCTCCCCCTAATTCCCAGTGCACTCAGCAGTGCCTCTGCCTTTTGGCAGGACACCAGCAGTGGGACAGTGCTCCACAGCTCCTTCCAAGACCTCTCATGGTGTGATCCCAGGCTGACTCTTGCTCCAGGGACACAACAGCTGGTCTCCTGGCTAAATACAGCCATGGGGCATTGTTACATCATGGTGATGTCACATCAGTGCATTGTCACAGCACCGTGTTGACATTGCATCACACAGAAACTGCCTGTCACACCCGGCGGGGAGGGTGGCCTGTCTGGAGGCCCCTTTGGACATCCCTGTGGGCCACCCCTTCTGTGTGATCTGGCTGTGAGAACTCCTGTCCGCAGGCCCCTTTCCCCCTCCCATGTCCTGTCATTCTGTGAGGCAAAGCTTCCTGGCCAGCAGGAAGGAATGAGAGGAATTGCCACTCCAAACATGCACAGTTTGGGTTCTTGTTCTCCTGCTTTCCCTTTTTAGACCTTCTTCCAAGTTGTGCCAAGCAGCCACAACTGTGGAAATTGCAGTAAACTGGATATTTGGGCCATCCTTGGCAACATCTAATTCCTGGTTCACATCTTGAGAAACAGTAGAGAAATACAGGCTGAGGGAAAGCCCTCTCCTCCTCTTTCCTCAGGCTCTCATTCAACCCAGACACCTTTCTGCCACCTTCCCAGTCTCCCCTGCCCTGGTTTCTGCTGTTCCCGTTTGCTCTCATTTCCTACCCCTTCTTGGCTGGATTTGGTGAGGTCTCTCATGCCTGTTCCTCCAGCCCATCCGTTTCCTCGGGGCAGCTTTTACACTGCAAAGCCCTGCCAGCCTCACTCCTTGCACAAAGGCAAGAGACAGGCAGAGCAATCTGTTGGAGGTGCAGTGATTGATTACCACAGGGCTCTTGGGAAACAGCGAGGGGCACAGCCCAGGGACAGTGTTCTTCCTCTCCCAAAGCAGCTTCTGGCACACACTCCAGCTGCAGCTCTTCTCCAGCTTGGCAAGCTGGAGCTCTCCAGCTGTGCTCCAGCTTCCCTGTGTTCTCTGTGCCACATGGACTGCTCATCCACAAGAGCTGAGAGCCCCATACCCCATTCAACTGGCATGGACTGTGATGTTCTCAGCATGGTGACATCCCTGCAGAGAAATCCACTGAACTTCACAGGGCAGAACTGCAGCAGCTCAGCAAGGGTGGGAGCAAGGAGGTCTCTGCTGAAAGTCTTGGCAGGGTCTGACGAGCAGAGGGGACAGAGGAAAGCAGTCTGCCTGTCTCTGTTCTCACCAGTTTGGGCTCCTTCCTGGGGCACAAAGCTTAGTTTGTCCACATTTACTGCTTTCCTTGATGTGTGGGGAAACACTGGACCCAAAGTGATCCAGTTGATGCAAGCAGGGTCTGTCTGCAACCTCCAGAGACCAGCCAAGTGTCTGTGGCAGAGCACCATTCCCATTCCCTGGGAAGGGCTGTTGCTCTGTGGCCAGCCAGAACAGGCAAGTATGGCAAATGTCGGAGCACTCACAATCATTTTAACCATGGACACTAACATCAGACAGAGAAGCTGGACCCCCAGATAGTGAACAATGTCACAAATTGGCACAGACACATCCCTGAATTACAAAAGCCATGGGCTCTCAGTGGGAACAGCAAAGCAAAGGAGTCCAGTGTAATCTAGGAAGACTTATTTCAGAGGAGAAGGAAGCAGTTCTCAGGGCAGGTGTGCTAAGGGTCAGTAGGTTTTTATAAGTGATGAAACTCCAGAATGAAATACAGTGCTGTCAAAAAAACCATTAAACAAACGCTATGCTGATGTTTTGTTAAAATAAACCTATTTCTCTCAAAACTTTAGGGTTATTTTCCATTTTCTTTCTATTTGAATTCTTTCTGCAATGTTTTTCTCTTCTAGAAACCTGTAATGTTGAGACCACTTGCAAGATTTCCAGGTTAAATTATAAATCCAAACGGAAAACTGTATTTACAACCCTTTCCCCCCTCCCCCCCGCTCCAGTATTTTTAGCAAGCCACTCTGCTTCCACAGATTCCCAGCACAGTTAACAGGCTCTGTCACAAAAGCACTAGCACCTACTGCTGTACAGGGATAGGGACACTCTGCTTTAAACCATCCTTGGTGCTCTCCGGGTCCTGCAATGCTTGTGGCACTGGACTGAGGCTGATGTTAAAGAACCAGCCAGATTTGTAGAGCAACAGTAGTTCCCACAGCTGGATGAGGAGGAAGACAGAAGGGAAAGAACTTGGGCCACGTTGTCACTTCTTCTGAAGCCCGACAGCACCAGCAGTCCTGGCACCATGTGGACACCTCGGCCACAGCAGTTACTCTTTCAATCACGAAACCTGACAGGCAGCAATCCTCTGCTGGTCTGTGGCTTCTGAGCAAAATTTCAAGGATTATCCCAGGAAACCTATCTGAACCCGGGAGAATTTATCCACCCACAGTGAAACACTGATACTTGACATTAGGAATTCCAGCATACATAGATTTTTGCTCTTCTGTATCAATCTGGTTCGGGCTTTAACCCAGCATAAAACTACCAAAAAAAGAAAATAAACTTTATTTGCCCCTGAACAGCTCTGTTATCCACTGCAGAACCCAGTTTTCTGACTGTACCAGAATGTGAACAGGGCTGAGGGGCCGTGACGACTCTCTCGGATGGGCACTACTCAGGCCCGCTTCCCTCCACATGGGGCACCGGTCGAAGGGACCGAGTCTAGCCGGCGGTGGCTGCGACAGCCACGGGTGGGTGTGCGCAGGAGCTCCCGCATCCCGACATCCGCCTCACGGGAAGCTCAAGGGGTCAGGCCACAAACTCTCCCCTGTATTCCACCACTCCGCCACCCCGGCGCTCACGCCCCCTTGCAGGGCACTGTGACTCTTGCCCGCTGCGGACAGAGTTTCCCCCGCCACGACACCACCGCCCGCTTCCCCCACCCCGGCAGCCTCACCCCCCTCGGACCCGGCGGAGCCGCTCCCCGAGGGTCCCTCGCCAAGGCCGCCCCTCTCGGCTCGGTGCCCTGTGGCCGGAGTGGGCGGGACTCCTGCGGTCCCCGCCCCCCCGGCGGCGCCGCATCGCGGCGGCCATTTTGTGCGGCTGCTGTCGGTGCGCGGGGCTCCGCGCATCGGAGGCCTAGGCGGAGCGGCTCTCTTCTAACCCTTTTTCCCGTACAGATCCCTCGGTAAGAGCGCGGCGGCGCTCGGGCAGGCCGGGCCGCCTGCTCAGCCCCATGGTGCGGGCTCGCGGCGCAACGGGGAGACACGGGGAGGGAGGCCGGGCGGGCGTTTCTCCGCGCACAAAGGGCCGGGCCGGGCGGCGCCTCCCGCCTGCGGCCCCGGGGCGTCGAGCGGGGCCGCCCCCGCCTCGCTGGGGCCCGGCGCGCTGAGGCCCGCGGCTCGGGAGGGCCCCGGCCGCTTCCCCGTCCCTGGCTCCCTCTCGCCGCCCGCGGAGCTGCGCAGGCAGGTGAGTCTGTGCGGGCCGAGCGCAGGCGCCGCGGGCCCGTCCGGCGGGGGTGGCCGAGTGACCTTGCGGTGGCGCCTGAGCCCGAGCTGGGGATTTGACAGGTCCGGAGCGGCGCCCGGCGGGTTGGGTGCGGCGGGAAGCGGGAGCTGCGGGGCCCCGGCGAGTCTGGGTTCCGAGCGTGCTCGGCAGGGCGGCTGTACGTCACCCGGCGCCGGGAGTAGGGAACCCGCGCGGAGCAGGTACATGACCTGCCAGATGTTCAGCACGGCAAGGGGAGGCTTCTTTTCCTTTTTTTTGTCCCGTTAAATGTGGAGTATCTCTTTATCGCGCTGCACTCTGTTCCTTTAAACCGTTTTAAAAGAACAGAAAATACGCTGGATTTTTTCCTTGACCCCAAAGCTGCCCCATGTACCTGTATAATGCGTACGGTTGGGAGACACTGTGGTGTTCTTCCTGGCAGATCTGTGTTCAGGTACGGCTTACTGCCAGCAAAGTGGATTTTTGTACCTGTTTGTAATCTGTAACTATTCCAGGATTTGGTTAGTTTAAACAGGTACAATTTCGGGAAACAGTTTTAACTATCTCCTTTAGCGACTGAAAATCTGGGTATCAGAGATGTTTCTGTGATCCCAGGTTGTTTCTAGCCTAAATGCTTAAAAATAAATCAGGAGAGATATCTGAGAGTTGATGAGTCCAAGTTGAATAAAATAAATGTCACTAGACTACAGAATTTTGTTGTGTTTTATGCAGTAGGGAATTAAATGAAATATTAACACAATAGTAACGACTTGAATTAACCTTTTGTAAGTATCTGCACAGCAGTTTGTAATGGAGCATCTCTGTAATTAATGCTTTTGGCCTAGGTTCATTTAATTTTCTACAAAGAGCAAGGATTTTTTCGCATAACCAGTTTCCAAAGAAAATGTCAAGTGAGAAGGCTTAAGCAAAGATCAGTCATAGTATAATTCTCTCTTTTAATTTTTGTGTGACTTCTAAAGTTTCATGGTAAATGAAGATGGCTTAGATGAATGCATGTTACTTGGCGTAAGTCAGCTTGTGGACAAGTTCAGTAGTTTGCACTCTTGCTGATAACTTCATGGATGTCTCCACAATGGAAATAAATTTTTACTTGAGCAGGCTGAGAGTAAAATCTGTAATTTTAAGGGCACGTTGGGAATGAGGCTAGAGTAGTAATTGCTTATAACGGTACTGCCCTGACTGAAACGTAAGAAGCATGTAATTAATTCTTACCTTTAATTGGCTAAGCTCTCTGTAGCACTTTCTTTTGCTCCTGAAGTTTCTGCATGAGCTAGACAATGATATTGACTTAAATTCTCCCTCTTGTCCAGGAAAGGAGAGCACAACCCCTAATTTAATAGTAGGGGATGATAAATTCTTGGTAGCTGCCTATTTTATTTATAACTGCATCTGCAGATGATTTGTATTGTCTGTAACTGTTATTTGTCAGGCTGACCCTAACGGTCCTGCCTGTGTGATACTGTCTTGTACGCACGTGAGCACTTGCATTGTGAACCGAGCTAAAGAATGTACATGAGATGGGGAAAGGATTTAATGCTCAGCCCTGCAAATGGTTGTTGTCAGTATTTAAACTGTACTCTTGATGGTTGTCTAGTTGTATGGATACAGTGAGGTTTTTTAAATCTTAAGAAAAAAGAACAGTTGCACGTTCTTTGGATTGATGCATTGTATTGAGAAGTCTCATGAACTGCTTATGAGTTCATTGTACTTCTGAGTAAGTCTATTTCTTTCTTTTTTGCTTCAATTAATTCCGTGTTTTCATATTTCTGTTCCTTGCTTGCCTACAGGTTTGTTTTGACTGCTTGTACTTCCTACAGGAAAATACTTTCTTCAGGTGAGAAATGGTGGCTTGGAACTCTTGGTTTGTCCTTGCTGTACAAATACCAATAGCTGTATGGCCTGTAGATTTCTAAAGACATTTTGGAACTACTGACATTCCAGTATTTTTGTGACTGCAAGCACCAGGTGTAAATGATCATGCATGAACGGGTGTATGCTGTGTCTGTGGTGACTGGCTGCAGATAATAATGCATATGGGAATATAAACACACCTTTCAGAGGTATGTTAGTTTGTTGAGGTGCCTGTGTGTGTTTTTATTGGGCTTGAGAACTTTCAACCAGCCTTATTTAAGTGTAGCCGTCTGCAGTCTGCCTTATTTTTTCATAAATCTACCTGTAATGGAGTTCTTAAAATTTGTTAAAAGGAAATTGATAAAAAAGGAAAACTGTCTCCATCTGTGTCTTTAGCATGGTAGCCTGTATTAATGGAAAGAGAGAAAGCAGTATTGCTTATTGTTTGTGGGGTTTTTTGTTTTGTGGGTTTGATTGTTTTTTGGTTTGGGTTTTTTTAATACGAAGTTAGCACCAAAGTGTTTTCCAAAGATCTTGTTGCTGATATTAAAATACTGGTTTCAGAATTGACTCACTTTTCTACTGCATAAAATCACCACTTCTTTCCCAAGGAATTGGAGAATATCCTCTTGTTCCACAGAGTAAAGAAACTATCTTCAGCACCTCTGTGCTCCAGATATAGAGCTGAGCATCCTTAGCCTAGACCTGTGCATAAGCGATAGAAAGACAGTGCTATTGGTAGCATTTGAATTAGATTTTTAGTTAGTCTTAAAAGCATGTGTTGCCATAGCAGAGGTTGTGAGTGCAGCAGGCTGGAGTTGCTTCTTCTCTATGCTGTAGTTTGCTAATGGCTTTTTTTGCTCCATGATCCCCTGTATTAGTATCAATCATTTGCCTATGCTGCAGCTGTCTTCTATTGCTGTTGCCAGGCTCACAGAAGTAGGCACTTAAGGTTTTTTGTTTGTTTTTTCTGCTGTCATTTCACCTCTAAGCTGGGAGACAAGTCTGCAAGCAGCCTGGAAGTGCGCCCCTTTCTTTTCTTGAAAACAATAATAAAATAGGCGAATCGCATCTTTCTTACAGAGTGACATATGCACAGATGATGTGTCTGCTTAATGAATTATGTTAAAAAAGGCATAACTTTTCATCAGTACTTATGGCAGTATAACTTGAAAGATTTTCCTTTATTTGGATGTCTTGAAAATATCCTCTTCTTTAACAACAAGTTTCTGTCAAGGTGGGAAGCAATGAACTGGTGAAACAGAATGCTGGGTCTAGGAGTCAGAACACTGTATACTGACTTAGTGGAAACAGTGACCTGCGGGATTTTCAGTGGCCAGTGTTGCAGGTGCTGCAAATCATCTATGAAAAATGTTTCTCAGATTTTTTTTTAAATGGGTATTTTTACAGGTAGATTTCTTCCAGGAGTCAAAAGTCTCAAGTCCAGTTACTGCTGCAGGTACTGTAACCAGATAATTTTTGTGCTTTCTGATTTGCTTCTTCCATTTTTGATCATAATATTTTTCATCTGATAGCTAAAATTCATGTTTATGCTTGATGGTTTAAAAAAAAAATTAAGTTCAGCATTCTGCTGTAAATGCATACTGTGCTGCTGGAACATCCAGCGCAGCCCCAGAGCTGGGATATTGCAGCTGATGGTGTGGTGCTGGGTGGTAATGTAGCTGGGTAACTGGGATCCCTGTCCTGTGATGATCCCTGTCTCCCATTGACTGGGAGATCGGGAAGAGGACAAACTTTTAGCCTCTGAAGGCAGTTCCTGTCAAGTGTGAGGGAAATGTACTCTCTCAAGGATGATGTAATAGTGTGCTCGAGCAGGTGGGCCACAGTAGAGAAAGGTATCCACTACCTGAGAGAATAAGCTGTGCCGGGGTAATCTATAGGGATTCAAATAATGAGCAATCCCCTGTAAATCCAGGTGAGGTCCAGTGTATATAAATGTTGAGCCCCAGTGCTCACTTGGCAAGTTTCTTTAAAAATATACTACTTTTCCCTGAGGTGGGCACACAAGAGAAATACTGCAACACTTTCAGGAGGTTAAAAAACTCAGCTTAACTGGCAGACTTCACCAGAGCAGCAATTTGGCAAAATTTAAAACAAAACAGTCAGTCAGAATAAAGCATTTCACTTAGCAAACTTTACCTATCCAACCTTATATTACCTGTATTCCAAGAAGAGAAAATTAGAAGTGAAAAAGAGAGAAAACCAAGATTCAGCTACCATCTTTGATCCAAGTGCAATCTCAGCTATCATAAACTCCACGGATAATAGCAAGGTGACCACACACATCTCAGAGCAGTGCGTTTTACCTGCTCTGGCCTCCTGTGGCTATGTCTCTCAGGTGGGCCTTCTGGTTATCCAACCGCTCTGGGGCTAGATGGAGGCTGCAGCATGGGGTGTGGGGCATTGTTTTTAGTGTGCTAGTGTCTGACAGTCATTCTGGGCTGGACTAGAGGTTCCTGGGGGTGTGGAATGGAGCAGTTCACCTCCCACTTTCCACAAAACTTGCCCCGCCCCCTCCCCTTCAGTTGATTTGAGCCAGTAATAATGTTCTCTAGTTTTTTACAACAATCCATGTGGGAGAAGTTTGTACAGAGCGCACCATTGTCATACACCAGCGCATTGGTATTGATGTCAATGAAAGAAGGAGGACGAGAAACGCTCCAGGTGAGACTACCTGACTTGGGCAATTTGAGGTCATCTTTTTTTCCTCCTGACTGACCTGTGGCTTGGCTGTGGACTGTCCAAGACTCTGGACAGACTTGACTTGAGCAGGTTGGAGAGGAAATGTCCCATAGTCATATATGGCCAGTGCATGTGGACAGCGGAGAGTGGAGACTGACAGTGAGCTCTTGTGTCCTGAATGAAGTCACACCATCACTGAGTGCTGCTGTGCCGGACATGTTGGAACTTCAGGATGAACTGAAATCCAGGGCAGGAAAGTGGTGCCACCATTGAGATTGCCAGTGTGTTTTTCTCCATTCCTTTAGCATCAGAGTGCAGGCCACTGTTAGTGTTTACCTGGAGTGGCATCCAGTATAGCTGGAACCGATTGCCCCAGAGGTGAAAGCACAGTCCCACCATTTGCTGTGGATTGATGCAGGCTGCACTAGAAAAGGGTGAGGCTCCAAAACGCTTGCAGTACATTGATGACATCATTGTATGGGGGGAACACAACAGAGTAGGTTTTTGAGAAAGGGGAGAAAATAATCCAAATCCTCCTGAAGGCTGTTTTTGTTGAGATCAGGGACTTGCCCAGAAAATTCAGTTCCTAGGTATAGAATGGCAGGATGGATGTTATGAGAGTCCAGCGGACGTGATCCTCCAGAATAGTATGTCCAGTCATCAAAAAAGAAACACAGGCTTTCTTAGGTGCTGTGGGTTTTGCAGGATGCATATTCCATAAGATAGTCAAGATTATAAGCCTTCTCTCATGTGACACGGGAGAACAATTTTAGGTGGGATCCTCAACAACAACAACAACAAGTTTTGGACAAATTAAACAGGAGATTGTTCATGCAGCAGCCCTTGGGCCAGTCAGGATAAAATGTGAAAAATGTGCTCTACATTGCAGCTGGGAAGCGTGGTCCTTCCTGGAGTCTCTAACAAAAAGTACCCATGGAGACCTGGTATCAAGACAACCTGGATTCTGGATTTGGTGATAAACAGGATGCGAGGCCTGTTACATCCCAACTGAAGAAGAAATCTTGGCAGGTTACGAAGGGGCTGGAGCTGCTTTCAGAAGTGATTGACACTGAAGCACAGTGCTTTCTGGCACCCTGACTGACAGTGCTGGATGAGATGTCCAAGGGAAATTCCATTCTACACATCATGCCGCTGATGCCATGTGGATTAAGTGGGTCTCTCTGACCACACAGTGAGCTCAAATAGGAAATCCCAATCACCCAGTGATCTTGGAAGTCATCATGAAGTGGCACAAAGGCAAAAATACCTGTACCATCAGAAGAGGAGGAGGAAAAGGTGCCACCATGCTAAGGAGGTCCCACCATAAAATTAGCTACCAGAAAATAAAAAACGATGCTCTCTCTTCAATGCTGCTTTCTGTGGTGTGATAGGGACAAATTGGAGATGGAAAGCTGCCATATGGAGTCTTACACAGTGAATTGCAGAAGCTATTGCAGGACAAGGTGGTCAGGTTGTAGAGCTGAAAGCCATCTAGCTGTCTTCAAATACTGCTGAATGAGAGAAGTGACCAGCGTTCATTGACTTGTGGATGGTGGCAAATACTCTGTGGGGGTTGCTGGACCAATACAAAAAGACCAATTGGCAGTGCAGAGGGAAGCCCATCTGGGCTGCTGAAGTGTGGCAAGACATGACTGCCTGGGTAGAGAAATTGACTGTAAAAGTGTGTCATGTACATGCACATGTACCCAAGAGTTGGGCTACTGAAGAGCATTGCAAAAATTAACAGGTGGATCAGGCTGCCAAGGTTAAATTGCCTCAGGTGGATTATTTCTGGCTCAGTGGGTGGCCCATGACACCTCATGACATCGGAAAGAAATGCAACATTACAGATGGCCTCGTGACTATGGGGTGGACTTAACCATGAACACTATCTGCAGGTTATCCCTGACTGTGAAACATGTACTGAAGTCAAGCAGAGCCAAGTGGATAAAGCCCCTGTGGTATGGGGGCAATGGTGAAAATATAAATATGGGGAGGCCTGGCACATTGATTAATCACACTTCTGCAAACGCGCCAAGGCAAGTGTTACATGCTGACAGTGGTGGAAGGCACCACTCAGTGGTTGGAGACCTACCCCATGCCTCACGGCACTGCCCAGAACACCATCTGGGCCTTGAAAAACAAGTCTTGTGGCAACATGGCACTCCAGAAAGAATTAAGTCAGGCAACAGCCTTGTAGACATCTGGGCCAGAGAGTATAGGATTGAGTGAGTGTATCATATTCCTTAACATGCACCAGCCTCTGGGAAAATTGAACAGCGTATTGGACTGTTAACAACCATATTGAATGTGGTGGGTGGGGAACCATCAGACATTGAGATCTACATGTAGCAAAAGCCACCTGGTTAGTTGGCACTTGAGGCTCCCCCAGTCAAACTGGCCCTTCACAATCTAAACCTCCACATTCCATTGAAAGGGATAGAGTCCCTATGAGGGATGGAATATGAGGAATATATTAGGGAAAACAATTTGTGTTAGTCCTAGCTCAGACAAAGGCAAGCCTATCTGTGGGACTGTGTTTGCTCAAGGACCTGAGTGCTCTTGGTGGGTAATGTAGAGGGACAGGGAAACATGGTGTGTATCTCAAAGGGATGTGATTTTTGGTTAGAAGAGCCTGTAATGTTGAATTGTATAGGTTTGCTGAATGGCTGCTGTGTGCAGTAACTGCCATGGACAAGGTGTATACACTGCTACCGCTATACCAGTCATAAACACCTGATAAAGTTTGCAACCAGCCCTCCTGCCCTAGAAAGACCTCTAGGATGGATGGAATCCACAGTCTTGGACTAAATAAACTCAATAGACATCTTAGAGGGACAGCCATTACCTATGAAATAATGCCTGTGCTTGTGTAGATACTGGTGTCTCTGTGTGTGTGTATATATGTATGTATGCATGTGTGTAGTTGGAAAGGAGTAGGATTTGGACATGATGTATGTAGTGTAGAATAAGGGGTGGATAATGTCCTGGTTCCAGCCAGGACAAGGTTAATTTTTGTAGTAGCCAGAAGAGGGTATGGCTAGAATCTGGCATGGATATGCAGAGGGGGTGTCTGTCTGTAAGGGTCTCTTAAGCATCTCTCTAGTTTGGATTACAGCAGCCTACTGATCTGCACCGAAATATTTTCAGATTAAATTTTCATTCTAAAGGTGTTATTCTATTATGGGGATACTGTTTACTGTAGACAGAGTATTTTTTTGAACTCTGAACTACTTTTAGTCTCAGAATTCATGTATTTTTTTTCTGTAGTTTTACAGCAGTGTTTGCAATGTTTGCAGGAACATAAGCAAGTTTCTTGGTGAGTATAAGCACAGATCCTTTTTAAAATTGTAGCTTTTCTTTAAGCTTTTGACATTTTGCTTTAAAATTCAGGTCTTACTTAGATACTATCCACAGTGCCTCTGCACAACTTACCTGCATTGAATTCTTGTATTCCTTAAGGCTGCCATTTTTCCTTAAATTGAAAATATGCAATATCATTAGAGTAGGTTTTCATTAATATTGCTTTATTTAGAAATAACATGATTTATTTTATGTGACTTAAACCTTTTTCCAAATTCTTTTTGTTTGTTCAGTGATTAGGTGCTAGTTTTTTATTTTTAGTGCATTACAGGAAAAGAGGGAAAACCAGAATAGCTAAATGAGACATGATCAAATGACTGAAAATTATTGTTTTCAGTAGTAACTATTTATTTCTTTAATTGCACTTGGTAATTCAAATAGATTTCCTTGTAGAAAAGTTGGGTTTTTTTTTTCCTTGAATTGCTTATATTCATAATTTCTGCTTCCATGTTGGTCTCTCACAGTCTTAGCACCAGTTAAAACTGACAGCACAGTTATATGAGATTTTTTATTGCTGAGGAGATGAAAATTACATTCTCCAGGCCCTGTAATCTCAGGGAGAGAGTGAGGATCTTGTTCAGATGCTCACTCATGTAACACCTTTTCAGTTTTATTACTGTGTACTGGGGAAAGTCTTGGTTCTACCTGAAGAGAAGAGCAGATGTAGATTTTTTTTTACTGGTATCAGTTCTCTTAATCTACTTGTGTAAACTAGAGAAAAAGTAGGAAACTGAAATCAAGTACTCAAGTCTCAGGGTTTGAGGGAATGTCAGTGGTGAGGAATCAGGATTCTTGCTAGAGTAATGTTAAGTATCAGTTCAGGATCCAGTTTCTGTGTTGTGTGGCTCAGAGTTTGCCTGTGTAGTTGTTAATTGAATCTGGGAAGCTTTTAAGCAAGTAAGTGCTAGTGAATATGTAGTTAAGGGTGCTACATTGTGCAAATAAGAACTGCATATAGTCCAGTGTCTTGTTTGAAATGTGTCTTTTGGATAGAAAAATGGGAGTGATGCATTATTCCTTGAAATACTGAAATACCTGGCCAGTGTCAGGTCTTCCTGTCTAGTTTAAATCTTTCATGTTCCTGCTCCTGTTACTTAAATAAAAATCCCTAACCCAAAAACTTGCCAGAAGATCTAAGCATTATGGTTTGAAATACCAGTGTGAAGGATATCATCTGAAACTTAGGGTCATATCCGAAAACATTTACCTGTGAAATGGTACACAAAACCAGTATGAGGCAGGAGCAGGCATCCTTGGATGAACACAAGCTGTTCTTGGGTTAACATGTTTAGCAGGTGTAGGGGTTTTATATGTTTTTATGTGTAGGGTAAAACACAGTAAGGCATACTTCATGGCAGCGCTGCTGTTGTAGTTAAAACCTCCTAGGCAGAGGTGTCTGCAGGCAATAAAAAGTCTCTTGTAATCAGCTTCCCATGTCAGTGCCAATACTGTTTTTAAGCGATGCTTGCGAGATTTCCACTTAGTCTTCATAAGATGCTGTTAGGATTGTATAGTATAAATTGTGTCTGTAAATACTGTTTTGCAGTCTGATAGACCTTTTCTCATCTGCAGGTGTGTGGTTTCAGCACAGCGTGGCTGTGGTCATCCACTTACAAGGTGTTCCGATTGCAGTGGGGACCATGGACTTCTCTGGATTGACCATTCCCAATGGGGGCATGCATATTGTAGGGGGTGAACTGACTGAGGCTTTCATCGTTTTTGCCACGGATGGAGATGTGAGGCTGGTGTCATGGGTGCAGATGATAAAAGTAAAAGGTCAAAACTAACTATTGCAGAGTTAAAAAAACCACCCAATGTACAAAGTGTGAATGAGCTTAGTCCTTGGCAGTTCCATGCATAGATGTGCCAGCAGATTTGCAACAGTGGTGCTGGAGAGGATGGCAGAGTCAGTCCTAGCCTTAGGCTTTGTGGAATCAACTGTAAACATGCTTTGCCCTAGGAGGAAACAAAACAACCTTGTGTAGGAGTGGCAGTGGAGCTTGCAGTATCCCAGGTCAGCAACATCTGTGCTGCATCTCCAGGGAATGCAAGACAATCTCTGGCTAGTTGCTTTTACTTCCTGGTTTTGCCAGTGCTTTTTGTTATCTGTCCTACACTGTAGTCCTGTGGAATCACCACCATGGTAGTTGAGTACCTCCTAGGAATTGGCACAGCAAGCTTCCCATCCAGAATAAAACGTAATTTTTCAGTGCAAAGGATTATATTTATGCAAGCTGTTGAAGTTGACTGTGCTCCTTTATCAGGTCAGAGAACTATGGGGTTGTCATGGTGTTCCTCTTTTTGTCGTTATTGTATCCTTATGGCAGAGGGAGGGAAATCCCTGGGTTTGGCATGCATGCACAAAAGAATGAAGGGGACAGGCTGAATTGTGGAAGCAAATTGCATTTCTTCTGAGCTGCTTATGAAGCAGCACTGAGACAGAAGGAAGTTTGAAAGTGGGGTGATTTCAAAGAAGGGGTTTTGGTGTGACACTTTGTAAAGGAATTGTTTAATCACTCTGCAGGGATTGGGAAAACAGTTTTTGCCAGAGTAGGTGTGGTTTGGAAAAGGCTGCAGTGATTTTGCAATTTCCACAGAGGAAATGGTAGAGGCTGTTCTTAGTGAAAATTTGCTATAACTGCTTGGGTTTGCCCTGTCTGATAACGTGAAACAGATTTTCAGTTTCCATAGGAGCCCACTTCTGTTGGAACTTGGTGATATGCCAGACTTGGGGCTCTGCACTGACAGAGCCTAAAACTGGAGAGAGTAAGAACAGCTACAGGTGAAGGTGTACAGGACCTGCACTGTTAGAAGAAAGCTTGCTTTAGAAGTCAAAAATTGTGATCCTTGAAGGGATCAATATTAATGTATTTTCCTCTGCATTGCCCTGAGATAAGTTTACCTTCCTTACTGATATCTGTGTCTGAATTTTTGAGTGGTCTTTAAAAGTTAAATTACCTTAGGATGACTTTGATGGAGAAGAAAAGACTCTTCTTTTTAAATAACATGTGTTCTTTCAGTAGTACAGATTTAGAAACATTTTCTTTTGGAAGTAGTGACTTGTCTAAATCCTGAAGTATTTGTTCCTGAAACAGATGTGGTTTTCATAGAGAAGTAAGAAGTTTTAAAGAAAAGCCATACACCTCTTGGGGTAGGCCTAGTCTCCTTGTTTTAATCATGGTCTTGTATACATGAGATAAATGTATTCTCAGAGTTACCAGAGCAGAAATCTTGTTTGTGTGTCGATTTAGTCATCAAGTTAGTACAAATTGATTTTCTGGTGAAGAAAATTTTAGGAAAGATGTTCTGGCGAAACATTCTTATTTCCAAGTTGTATCTATGAATGTCTGATCAGTCTGAGGTTGTTTGTTGACAAGCTGTTTTATTGTAGTTCAAGGTTTTTAAGCAGTCTTTGCTGGAGGAGATGGAGGCTGAAGCATAAAATCTCAAAGTAGGCAAGCCCCTGTGTTCAGTGCTTACTTTCTGAGAAATTAAGTTATCAGTACAGTCACAGTCATGCTGGTGAAGTGTATTTTGGCACTGCCTCTTGGCCTAGTTTGTGCAGAGCCATGTCATGGTTGTCAGTAAAAGTTGCATCTCATAGTTTCAGCCTTGCTCTAAGGCTGGGTGTTTTGGGGTAAAATGGTTGAGACCCTCTGCTGAGTAATTTATCTCGTGTAATGTTGTGCCAAGGATACATCTGCTTCAGAAAGCTGTTCCTGAAATTGACTGCAAATGGAAAAGCCAGCCTGCTTTCATGGTCTGAGGAGCAGGACTGCTGGGTCGCAGTGCAAGCCAGTGGTAGAATGTGAGAGAGAACCCAGAGCAGCCCAGGTTTTGTAACTTGGGAGGGGAGAGAAAGGAAGACTTGGAAGGAGGGGCCAATGATATGAGATTTTTACTCATAAAATTTTTTCTCTCTTTCAACTTTGTGACCTACTGCCTTCTAACAAGCTTGGCCAAGTTAGCGAAGTGCAGTATATGTGTGCTTTGACTAGTTTTGGTGTCAGCTGACTAGCTATGCTCAGATTTTCATGGAATCTGCTGCCTCTGTAACTCTGATTAAATGGCTTTGGCTGTTTTCTTCAGATTTCTTATTAGTTGTGATACTCATATATTTTTTAAATATTTGACTAAAACCATACTAAGACCTTCGTTACCAAAACTGATGTGTTTATGTAATCTGTATTGTGTGTGATCCTGTTACTGAAGTCTGGAGTGTATGTTCCTCTCCAGTCCCATGGAGGTGAGATGAATCCCCTGCATCCAGATGGCAGCTCTTGCTGAGGCGGACCACTGCAAGGAGCTGAAATAATGTACCGAGACTACATCAGGAGTACACTGGCTTTGCATGTCCATTAGTGAAAAGGAAAAATAAGTGTGCTAAGGAAAGAATTATCTTGCAGATGTCTTTTGTTCTACAAGTGTTAAGCAAAATGTATGTCTGCTCCACGTTTAGAGAAAGAGGTATTTTAATGATACAGATCTGCAAAGAAAATTGTAGATATTGGAGGTGTAGGTGGATAAACGTCTTAAAATACAGCTTTGCACTTGCTGCCTATTTTTTTTAATTTCTACATTCTGATGCAACATAAAGTGTAAAATCCCAACCATCTTAAGTTTTTCTTAATTTCCTTTCTCAATTAAAAGTTACAGACTCCCACCCCAACCATTAGAAGATTGGGCTGATTCAGATCCATGCTGTGTGAACTCAGTCTGTTATCAGATACTACTCTAGGCAATTAATTTTTTTCAGTTCCTAGGTGGCTAGAATAATTTATCTTTTGCTGTGAATCAAATTTACAGGCAATAGTATTTTTCCCCCATACCCTTGCAGGCCGCTTTAATAGAGGTGAAGATCAGTCTAAAAGCACTGCTTTAGAGGAAGGTAGCAGAGGAGCTTTTGATAGAGAAGTTTTTTTGCAATGTGATGGCTGAATAGAGGGGGTTGGGCTGTCTCTGTGGCCAGCCCTTGGCAAATGGCCTGGCTTAAGAAGTGTGGTGAAGGAGTAGCTTTTCCCTGTTGCAGAAGCTTTATGATATTCCTAAAGATCTTTGATTTCTGAACCACATTTGAAATTAGAGTAGTTCTCCATGATGTTAATCCTTTTGTAAATGCAGCTCAGTTGATCCCATTGCTATTTATGCCTTACATGAACCAAAACACTGGTGCCTATTTCTGTGTCTCCTTGTTCTTGAAGTGTAAGACTAGAAGGTTTTTTTAACTCTAATCAATATTGTTCATCTGTAATTGAATCCTCAAGATACACCCTTACTATAAGGACAGTGATATTGACTAAGGTTTACTTGTGGTTTTGGATCTTGTGGGCCTGAAGACTACGGGAATGGATCATAATTTATATCTTAGAACGTTTGTATCTTGGAACATTTGTAAGTTGGATGAAAGTAATGCAAATATGCAAGCAGTATAGAGAGTCTTCTAAAATTGGTTAAAAGAAACTACGTATTTCTAATGTCTTTGAACGTCATTGCACTTGTAAGCGATGAGGTGACACAGTGTTCTAGAGTGTTTCATTAATGTGTTAGGTGTTGAAAGATTGTAATTGTGTTTGTTTTGCCCACTTCCTGTTTACTGGATTCCTTGTTTTCATCAAAACTGGGAGGGGGGAGAAAACATTGTGAAACTTTAGTCTCATTTGTGAATGAACATTGGGTTGCATGGTTCTTAATTGACCTGAAACTTGGACCAATGGACAGAGGCTGAGCTTTACTCTTTCATGGTCCAGTAGCTGCCATTTTGAACATGCTTTTGGAATTACTCTGCACGCTGTCACCTGGGAACCCTTGTTTAAAAGATAATTGGCCCCTCACTTTCTGCAAACCAAAATTACAGCAGTCCCTTAACATCTGGCTTCTGGGAATTATAGTGCATAAGCTTATTTTGTGTATGTCTTGATTAGTGATTGATATTTAATTGCATTTTTCAGGGGAATAAAATCAGCAGTGTTGATATTACAAAATGACAAAACATCCTCCGAATAGAAGAGGGATCAACTTTGAGGTGGGAGCCCAGTTGGAAGCCCGTGACAGATTAAAAAACTGGTATATTTTTAAAACCATTCATGTTATATTAATTTTAAGTCTTTAATATCTTAAACATTTTGTACTGGTACAATATTTAAAGTTGTAGTCATTGGTTTGTAGGAAAATAATTAATTTATAAAAGTTTATATACCAGTGACTGAGATGGGCAATAGATGCTGATACATTTTGCTGGCCCTCCTGAAGTGTACTGATGTTGTGTCTGGGAATAGGACTGCTCCTAAATCTAGTTGGACTTTAGGCTCTTACTCTCCTGAATTCACCCTTTAAGTTCTGTGCTATACTTAATATTGCAGAGAAAATATTACGGAAGAATAAATTCTTTGGAGTACAACTTATCCTTGCTGCGTCCTTTCCCAGTGCTGTTGTGAATTCATAGGCTCTAAAATCTGATTGGATTTGTTAGGCCTATGCTCATATGAGGATGGTCAGCTTTAGAATTATAGAACTGTGTGGGGAAACGTGTTCCCTGCTAACAAGTCTGGTCTGGTGCCTGTCTTGCAGCCCTCAGCTGTGAGGAAGAATACTTTCCTTCACTAACCGCTGCATTAGGAAGATGAAAAAGAGCCTAAAAATTACTTGGCCTAACTTTGAACTTTCTAACTCTGTACGTTTCAGGTAGTCAGCTCAAAACTTAGCATTTAATAATTCTCAGTGAATGAGAGCTAAAATGAAAATTGCCTAAGACGTCTTAAATACAGGAATTGATTTGGTTTTGTTAACTCCTGTAGATAATGTCTCTTTCGAGAAATCAACTGTGGTTGATTTTTATTAAGAAGTCTGTATGGGTTAGGTATGTACTTAAAGCTCTGGAACCTGCCAACAGGTGAAGTGTACAAAGTCAGTATTGAAAACCATATGAAAACCATATGGACATCTCAGTAGGATGGTGTACTGCCTTAGACACCGGGCACTTATTCCAAAATATTTTGGTTGCATGCAGAGTGTGTTGTCTCCAGGTACAAGGACATTGGAATTGTGAAAGTGAGAAAGCATAAAGAATGTGAAGTATGAACATTAAATCCTATTCACACATTAATTTGGCTAACCTGTGTAACCAAGAATTGCGTAGGTAAGCGCTGGTCTGAACCTGCATGCATTTCTGGTATTCTTGAATTTTGTTAGTACAACAAAAAATCAGTCAGATTTACAAAAATGAGATCTGTTATACTGTTTGTAATGCAGGCTTTTTAAAGATGCGGTTTGGTGTAGCTGGTGTTTGAGCAAGGCTAATAACTTGTGTCCAAGGACTCTTGTCCTTCTGACGTGTTTGCTCATCAACAGTGTCTGAGTGTACGTAACTCTGGCATGGGAAAACTTTGTGGGGAGGAATTCAGTAGGCAAATGATAATACCTTTTGTTACCTTGTGGTGACACCTCCAACAACCTGCTCTACTTTCTGCATATCCCTTGGCTTAAGTTTGAATTTTGGATATGCTTGTTGTTCCGTGTTCTTTGGTTTTTGTAAACACTTGATCTTAAATGACCTTTTATACACACAGTGCTTTGCAACTCTGGTCTCAACTTGGTTATGAACTCTCCAGTTCTGAATTTTTTTTTTCTTGCTAAGCTTTGAACCCTGTATTGTGTGCATTTGCATTTCTAGGGTTTCTAAATCAAAATTTTTAAGAGCTGGGGGCTTAGCAAAACTAACAGTGCTGACACAACTCTCTGGGTGTGGATTTGTGGAGGACAGCAGACTGTTTCTTTTTCTCTGCTGCTTTAATTTGCCCCTGTGCAATGAGGACCACTCCGTGGTGTGGTTATAGTGCACCCCTGTGGGGGCACAGGATTTTCTGTTTGCTGACACTTGCTTTTCTCAGTGCTAGACCTTTGGAGATCCAAACTTTTCTTATGTGTACTTTTGCTGCTGTGTTGACTCTAAAACGTAGTCACATGTCTCCTCTTTGGTTAAAGTGCTGGCTTTGATTTGTGTTCTCGGTACCAAATACATCAGTCAATTCACGGGCCACTATTGCCAATCCATTGTTAGTGATGCTTTGGGAAATATTTCATGTCAGAGTGTCATATACTTCTTTCATGTCAACGACTTGTGCCCCGAATTGCTAGTTAAGTACTTCCGGAGTGTTTGGATGTGTTGTCAACCCTAGTGAAGAAAAAGCATTGTATGCCAGCAGAGTAGTCAATGTGGAGCCTGCTCCTTGTCAAAGTGCAAAGTAAATTTTGCATCTTTACTGCTCGTCCCAAAGGTTGCTTTGTTGTATTTGGAATCATAGTGTACTGGCAGTACGCTCCAATTCTGGTGCAGTTGTCTGTCATGTCCTATACTTCAACTCCAGGGAGTACAGTGAGTACTTTTGGTGCTTGACTTAGGTTCTTAGAGTTTGGGTTGATGCATCAAAACTGTCATGAAAGATTTGTCTGTTGGCCTCAGGTTGCTATAGGGAGAGAGCCTCTGTGGAGGCTGAAAGGTCTCTTGGTACATAGTGATGGAATTCAGAGGATGAAGGAAGGGGACTGCTGCAGTAGGGCAGCCCTGAGTGGAGAGATCCCAGAGGGGTTGCTGTAGCCATGGATGTGGGCACACTGTCCCAGCTGAATTGACTTTCTGAAACCTTTTGTATTGAACCATTTAAACTGATTGAATGGTGGCTAGTTGCATCCTCTCTTACTGAAGAGAGGATGACTGCACTGGATGCCTGCAATAGGCAAATGATGTTACCTTCTCTTACCTTGTAATGACAGCTCCAAGTTTTTCTATTCTAATAACACCTCCAAGTCTAGTGTCTGAGTAAAATGGATGTGAAGGGGCTTTTGATTCTGGCCAGAGCTCTTGAGTAATATTGAGAGTATGGTGCTACCCTGTTAAGATTCAGGTTGTCAGTCCCACGAGTTCAGTTATTCATGCTGTCAGGAATTGGTCTAAGTACTGAAAAGACGAACCACTATAGCTGTTGTCTTTCACAGTGCTGGTTCTCCTCGATGCTTCCTTTCTTCTCTGCATTGCTTTGACTGCACTAAGCTTGTCCCTTTCTAGTTCCAAGGGTTGGAAGTGGGGGTTTATAGCAATTCTGTTTTGGTATGTAGGAAAAGAGAGGGGAAATAATACTAGTCCAGGGAATTTCCAGATATTTAACTCTTCCCAGAAGAGGATGGTTTTACATTTGTCTACCATAAACCCATTTTCATATTGTTTGCCATGCTTTGACAGCTTAATCTGAAGTTGCCAGTCATTGCTAACCAAAGTCTATTCAGTTCTTTGAGCTTTTCATTGTCACTTAGGTTCTTCAAAAACTAATGCCAGCAGTTTGGGAATCCTAGAGATTTTTCTCTTACTGTTTAGCCAGTTCATAAATTCTTGAAAGATATGTGCACTCATCATTCCTCATCACCCAGGATCAGTCAGGCATCTTGAATACCCACTGAGTCAACTGAATTGGTTTGTGGTAGGATGTGTTTGGCTACCCTGGACATATCTCAGTTGTACTCTGGGGCCTTAGCCAGGCTTCAGCTATTGGCCTTTCATTTTGTGTATCCTCTCATACTGTTTTTTTATAAACACGTCTGAATTTAAGTTACCTCTACCCTTACGTATGTTCACAGGCTATTTGGAGGAAGCGTATGGATAATGCTCTATTACTCTGTGGTGTGCTTGCTCAGTTCTGTGGAGGATGTGGAGGAAGGAAGATTGGCCTGTCAGTGTGTTGTGCTCAGGGCTGTTGAGGACCTGTGAACCTTTCTGCTTTGTTTCATAGCTGCCAGTGCTCTGATCTGAAAAGAAGGTGATGTCGGGGAGACGGGGGGCTGTCAGAGTTCATGGATGGGTCTAGCACAGCTTCTAATAGGCTTACTGTTCCAGTCAGGAGCACCGAGTGTATGTTCAGTATATTGCTTCAAAAAGAGAAGATGTTGAGGCTTTGCAGCATGTTCTCCAAGAACTAGCTCAACCATACTTATTCAGATAGACTGAAATTTGGTCTCGTTGTCAGATATGCTTTTCTTGATAATCTTGTCTCCTATTAGTGAAGTCAGATAGGTGCAGATGACACTGATGTATGATTCTGGGATGACAGTTCTGGTGGAGGAAGTTCCTCCTTTGGCTGGATATGAAGCATGGAGCAGTCTTGCCTCATTGAGTTAGTTGGCTCTCAGAAATTGGACTTCTCTCAGTGGTAGAAAATGGATTGTGGTTCCCAGAGGTGGCTTGGACAAGATTGTTAGCTTGATACTGAGTCAGCACTCTGTCCTTTTTATTAACTTCCCTCTTCATCATTGAAAATCTAGATAAGTTCTAGGCATACTGCAGTCCCAATGGCAAGAGCACCCTTCTGGCTGCTCTCTTGTTGAGAGGATCTGGGATTTCTTACCTGTTTTTACTGCACTTAGATTGTGGGGAATGGGATGCTGATTCTTGTCATTGCCTGTACTCAGTGATATCCAAAAATAATCAGTTTAGTAGAACTAGGTTGTGACTGTGACTATTGCCCCCTCATGAACTTGAGTTACCTAAATATAAAGTATCTTGACTGCCACAGGAAAGAAGTTTCTTTTTTTTCCAAGAAGTTGATAACTAGTTAGAGGTGTCCCTGCCATAAGTATCTCCCATTTGAGTTCTTCTCCTCCGCAGCCTTTGCTGCTGCATGCATTTTGGTAATACATTGCGATGAACTAGTGGCATAGCTTGACGTGTGTGGCAGTGAGTGTTAAGCAAGGCCTTAGTCTGTAGTTGCAGTGTAAGTCTCTAGCATGGCCTGTTCGTAGCTCTTTGTGAAGTCGTGACTGGACATGTCTTAGATCTGCTGGAGGATTTCAGTTATAGGTAGATTTGCTTTCCCTTTGTGTAGAGTTGTAGAATGGTAGCCTGGCTTGCATTTGAGTCTTAATTCTTACATCATCTAGGCTTGATCCTTTTGAGATGCCACTTTTTTCTACCACTTGTTTTATCTTTCAGTGTGGCTTACCAGATGAAGAATACTTGTGGATTTGAGTTTTGTCTTCAGCCCTTTGTTCAAAAATTCACTGAAGCCTTGCCTTTCTTCCAGAACACTGAAAACAATAACAACTGGAAATTTTCTCTTGATGTTACTATTGTGGAAAGGAAAGCATTGCATTTGGAATGTTACTTTCAATTGGAGTAGTGAAATAGTTGTGATTCTGAAATACTGAAGTTACAAATTACCAATGCAATTTAAAGAAATATGGTTTACAAGGTCTTCCTGATCAGAAACATTTCAATTTGACTCATCTCAGATTCTTCTACTTCTAATACTAAGAATTTTGTGTTTGAAAACCCCAGGATTTTGCAAATGAAATTTAACTTCAAGAATCTAAAACTTAGATTACATTTAGAGTGCCTGCTGGGTTTTTGCTGTCATGTTGGGTAGATGATTCATGATGCCTGGTGATGGATATCTCAGAGAAGTGAGTGTATTGACCCCCAGGTGTTACTCTTGATAAGAGTGAACTGAAGCTATTGATTTTGTAAAATGTGACATTTCTAGATGTAGGGAAGATCTTTCTGACTTCTGAATCTGTAGTTAAATTTCTTTTTCCACCCCAGACTAAGAACTCCTTAGTTGTCTCCTTTTGCTGTAGCCAATGTTTGCATTTGCTGTTCAGTTTTGGATTTTCTTACCTGCTTTGCCCAGTTATTATGTAGCATCTTTATTGCTTATGTAAGTGGTACATCGAATTAATAAGATTGGAGGAGCTAAACCAAGGCTTGTTTGTATAAAGTGTCTGAGACAGCTTAACTTATTCTTAATTAAAATGTTTAAATCTACTTTTGACCAGGTATCCAGCACACATTGAAGAAATTGATTATGAAGAGGGGAAAGTACTTATCCATTTCAAGCGCTGGAACCATAGATACGATGAATGGTTTTGTTGGGACAGTCCTTATTTGCGTCCACTAGAGAAGATACAGTTAAGAAAAGAAGGATTGCATGAGGAAGAAGGTTGTGCAGTAAGTAGAAATCAGAGGACATTTGTGTGTAACAGTTTAATGTGCTTTTGTATGAGTGATGACCTTTGAAATGCTTCACTGTTGCTGTGTTACCTGCTGTGTAAATTTTATTATTTCTTCTAAACATTAGAAAGCTAGTAATTGAAAGGTTTTAATAAAGTTGTATGTTTCAGTAATTCTCAGATGAAGACACTTCTAACTACTGTTTTGTAGGGATTTCATATCAATGATCAGGTATTGGCATGCTGGTCTGACTGTCGCTTCTATCCAGCCAGAGTTACTTCTGTTAACAAAGATGGTAAGGACTCCTGGTTTTGTCATGCTTAGTTGTCATGTATTTCTAATTGTGCTGGAACCTTCTTGTTTAGGTGGAGAGATGGTATAGCAGATGGAAAACAGCTGTCATAAATTGCATTTTCAATTGTGTTTTAGTCTGTCATCAACTTTTTTAGCCTCTTAACTTGTTTATGAGATAAAAACTTTCTGCTGGGATATGCAGTCAATAATTGCTTTAAGTATATATGTGAGAAAAGTTGTTTCTTAAATTTGTTATTTCCTGTAAACTGCAATAAAACCTATTGTCAGAGCTGCAAAACCCCCTTAAAATCAGAGGGGAAGGGGGAACTGTGGAGGATTTGTTCTAGAGCTGGGCTTGCTTTAGATTATCTGTGTTGTAAGATCAAGGAGGCAAGGGCTGTGTAATTATGTGTTAGAATATTCCACCAAAAGTATTTTGACATTTTGTGAGTAAGGTGCATCTGAGGAGCAACTCTTAAGATTAAGCACGCACCTTTATTTTGACCAGAATTGTTTTGGATAACTTTGCTGTATCTTTCTGGCCTGTGATAGGAGCTCTGCGTTGAGGGTTCTTACAACCCAGTTAGGGCAGCTTTCGTCTAGAGCTAATTGTGCAGCCGGAGTATTGGAGCTGTTAGCTGACGCTGTGTTAAATAGCTTCTGAACTATTATGCTTTTTTTTTCATATTTTAGGTACATACACTGTGAAATTTTATGATGGTGTAGTTCAGACAGTCAAAAATATTCATGTCAAAGCTTTTACCAAAGATCAGGTAAGTATGGTGTTTGTGCAGCTAGCGTATTCTTAAATGAGCAGTTCAGGTGGCTAGATTTGGTGAATTATAAAACATGACATTCATGAAAAACCTTTACTGCTAAAATATAGTATGTCTAAAATGAAGTCCCTTAAAATGAAAAGGAGACTTCATTTCCCCTTCATTAAGGTAAATCTCTTAAAATTAAAATCTTTGTGGTATGATTTGCAAAGCTCTCAGGTTCTTTAAATGCACCTTTTGAACTCAAGAAGTTATAGATATATGAGTAAAATAGATTCCTAAAAGTCATTGGAAAATTCAGAATGTGCATACTAAAGCTAGTGGTAAGATTTTGAATCGTACTCTGATTTTTTTACCTGTTGGAGATTACTTTAAATGTATATGTCTTAAAAATATACAAGTGACAGCTATGGAGTGGACAGAAACTATTCTTTCCCAAAGTAACTGCTTAATATTAATGAGACTTTTGAGGAAGATGGCTATTAATCTTTCACCTCACAATTGTGAGAAGATCAGCTTTTTAAATTATTCTTAATTTTCCTTCTGTGGTTTGGCTGTTTTACCAACCCTTCACCTTCTCAGTGCAGTGTGTTCAATCTTCAACTCATGCTAGAAAGTAGTAGCAAGCCATTACATTAAAAATAATAAAAACTGTCCTGCTGATGGTGAGAAGGAAGAAGTGCTGCTCTGTACTTTGATTTTCATGCACGGGCATGTAGGAAAGGCTCACCAAGTTCTGGTCTTGAGTAACTTGGTTAAAACTTTTTAAATACCTGCTTCAGAATAATTTTCATTACAGGCAAAGTTTTAAGTTTGATCTCTTGCCACACATTTCTGTGTGATAACTGCCTGTAGGTTTTTCTGTTGTGCTCTCTGCCTTTAGTTTTTTGAAACTAAGTTTGAGCAAAGAAACAGAATCTGTTCCCACAGCACAAGTCTTAAACACAGATTCCAGTAATGAATGTCAGTGGTACAATTTAGATTTGTCACTGTTGTATGAACAGGTATGCCAATCCTCCAGATTTTTGTATCTGCCAGGCTGGGAGGAAAATTTTACATTTGCCATAAAGTGCTCTTAATAGTTTTTAAGTGGTTATCATTGTGTGGGGTGGAAAGTTGACTAACACTCACAAGTGAGCTACTACAGAATCTTCATTTCCATGAGAAATATTTTTATGATATTTACCATTAAATAAATGGAGTTGAACAATCTGAAGAAATACTCTGCATAAGAAAACAAAAATATTTTGTCTCTCCTTTAGGAAGTTTCATGATTCTGCATAGCTTTGGAAAGGTTTTGAAAGGAGATGGAAGGGGCTTTTGGTTTGGTTCTTTTGGTTTTCTCCTTTTATCCTTTGTATAAGATGATGTCTCTTAGCCCAAGAGAATCTCCTAAGTTACGCTAGAACATTTTTTCTGTCCTTCAGTATAAAGAAGCATAAAGTGAGAATTTCCTAGTGAGCTCTATTTATACAACCAGAAGTGAAATTTAAAAAAAAAAAAAAATTTGAGCCACTGGAGTGCTCAAGATTCCGAAAAAAACCAGGTACAGCAGTAGTGTAGCAACATACTGCAAGTGGAGGGGAGGTATCTTGTTCCTGCTCTTCAGGAGGAGAGAGTGGAGGCACGAAGGCACACATGGCTCGTATCTTAGTACTTGTTAAGGAGAAGAAAGCCTCCAAACCACACAATTCCTGAAGGGAGCAGCGTAAGCAGGTCATAATTTCTTTAATTACAGTATTATCTGTCCCTGTGTAGAGAGTCTAACTGGCTGTGTTGAACAATGATGGTATAATGCAAATGACCTGTAACACTGTGAATGTGCCTTTGCAAGGACACACAACTTTTAAGAGTTCAGTAACATTGAGAGGTAGTTCAGACATACTGTATTCATTATTCAGTTTCTTGAGAATATTTTGACTAAGATGGCTTATGATTGTTCCAGTAGCACATACTTGGTTAGAATCAGATGGTTTTGTGAGCATCACAAGTGTTGAAACATAGTTGCCTGAGGGTTGTTTTTTGAGATGGTCCATTTTTGGTTGGTTGGTTTTTTTTCTCTTGATGTTTGAGTTGCTGCTGGAGCTTCTCCCTTAAGGAATTTACAGAATACAGACTTACAGGATATCTGATAAAAGGGGTGCTCAGACGTGGGCAAGACTTCCTTCCCATTTACCTGTCTGTTTTCATGAAATATACAGCTATTTGATTTCTTGCTTTTAAACAGTGCCCTTTTTAAAAAATTACATCTGTACCAAGTATGGTTGAAATAATATCATAGAGGGTGGAGCAGATTGCATGTTCGCCATTTTAGTGCAGCAGTATTATTTCTTAAGGCTGTGGTCTGAAAATACCTTGAAAGGTATCAGTTCATGTAAGCCACATGTAGACAGGTATTGCGGGGGGGGGGGGCGGGGGGCGGGACACGAGGCAAGGTTTAGTGCAGTACATGGAAATAGTGAGTTTTAACTGGATTCTCAGAATTTCATGTAGCTCAAATCACCTGTTCCACTTTCTTTTCCCAAGAAGGTTTTGAGGTATTTAGCCTTTCATGTCCTCTGACCCTGGGTCTGAGTTGAAGATTCTTGTGCCCTGTAGCTGCCTTGTGCCCCTGCCTTATGCTCTTCTGTGTCTGGGAAGGAGCATGGTTGCTCCTTAATGCTTCAATTAGGCAACAGAAAGAGAGAAGTTAGTTGAACTAAGGGCAGTGTTGATGCATGACCAAATAGACATTATTAATCCATGTGCAAAGCTAGATTTCTGTTCATGTGGGACAGCCTGTAGCAGGATCACTGGAAAGAGAGAAAAAACATAATCAGCATATGTCATCCTCCCTGCCCCTTCCAAGTGGTGTAATATAAAGCCTGATCACAAAAGGAGGAAGACATGGAATAGCTGGGAGCTGTCGATACAGGGTGTTCTTCATGGCCTGGTGTTACCCAGTAAGAACTATGGGGAAATGGGCTGGCAGTTGAATGTTGTCTCAAGTAGCATGCTGGCCGAGGACTGTTAAGGATTTTCATGTCCTCTCATGCTGAACACAAATCACAGAAAAAATTTGAAGTTTTGTTTTTAAATTAAAATGTTTAAATCCTGACATCACATGGTTCCTGATGAGTATCGTGATTGCAGTTGCTTTACATGACTCTGCCTAGCAATATCAGCAGCAATGATTTACACAAGCAAACTGTGTGTCTCTTTTGAATGAGACTCTTCTGTGAAATGAAGAGAGTTTGCACATCCAAGTGATTGAGCTGCTTGCCGTTTTCTGTGCTCCTGACTCCCACTCTTTCTGCAGTGTCTCAAGTAGGTTTTATGTAGTACTGCATAAGCTAGTAGGGCCTCAGCCTACATCTGGGAACAGAGGAACAGCAAATCTCTTTTGCCATTGCGTGGTGAAGAATGGATTTCTTGCCCTCTCCTGTTCACATTGCACAGGTCCTTCACCAGTTTAGGTGCCTCTAAGTTTTAATCTGTGGGTTGCAATGGTGCATGTACATCTATCACTTGAAAAATTGGACAAAGACGCAGATGTATTTGCTAAATACAAAGGGGAGAGGGGTGGCTTTTAGACTACAATGAGTTAATTTCCTGTCATTCTCTTTATTCTAGAATATTGTGGGTGATGCTAAGCCCAAGGAAGGAGGTAATGAAATTCCATCATCTCCTGAAAACCAGGAAAATTTTAAAGAGCAGAGGAAAGCAACAGGTAGTGCAAAGAAAGACGAAGATGAAAAAACATTAAAGACTGAGAAACGAGTTAAACAACCTGATAAAGAGGGGAAATTTATAGTCATCTCAGAAAAAGGCAAGATCTCAGAAAAGAATATATCTAAGAATGGAAAAGAAGATAAAGAGAATATATCAGAGAATGATATGGAATATTCAGTAGATACACAAATTGAGAAGAAGCCTGAGAATGACAAGGTAAAGAGTCCACAGGAAAATGCAAAAGAAACTAAGCGAAAGCGTGGCAGACCACCAATAACGCCTCCCACGGGTATGTAGCCAAGCTTAAATGTTTATGCATGTACCAGAACGCTTTTAAACTTACCTAAAGGAATAAGAAGTATCTTGCTCTTTCACAGCCTAAATCTCTAAAAACTCTTTAAAAAATTTTAGTTCATCTTTTTTCAGGATAGCCAAGAACATACTGGAGTTTGGAGCCTTGGTGGTTTGGTCAGAGATTAGATTTAGACAAGTAACTGTCATGTAATATAACACATACCTGTAGTAGGGTTAAGTACCTCTGTGCGGGTTTTAGAAAGCCAGGTGAAGCTGTATTTATGTAAGTCTCGTATTTTAGATTGTAAGGCTTGGGAATTTGTGTTAGTGTTTCACAGCTTTGTATTCAGTTGATTTTTCTTCTATTATCTGAATCTGTAGAGCCAAGTTCTCAGACACTGCAGCCCATAACTTTGGAGTTAAGACGTCGGAAGATACCTAAAGGAGGTGATGTTCCATTGAAGCGTCCCAGGCTTGAAAAAAACTTGTGTGAGTTTTCTGGTATTCAGCTCTCATACTATGTGTGTGTGTATAAATATAAAAGTTCTTCAAGCTTAATGGGTGGGGGAGGGATAAAACTGCTCTGGTATTAATCTTGGACTGTCATAGATGCATTGACTGAAATACAGCACCTGTTTTTCTTAAATTTGCCATTCATATGTGGCATCATCATGCTGGAATTCCCCCCTAAATCTTGGAAGTTGGTTTTGGATAAAGGAGACATAAGTTGTGAGCCTTGATGCAAAAGGTCATAGATGTAGGGGTGGCTTCCAGTATATAGAAGGCTATAACAGCCCTAGAAGTTGTAGAAACTCTTCAGTTACTAGATTGAGGATTAAAGCAGGGGCACTTTAATGCTATGTAAATATTCATGCCACTGCAGTCGAATAAAGTCTACTTCGTCTTCATGTGCTGTGTGTGGAGGCTAAAGAATTTCAGTGTGTTGATGAGGAAAGAAAATTAGTTTCTCTGTAGTAGTGTCATGACCAAGGAGATGAATATCTAAAGAAAGCTCTTTCCTTAATACCACAGTCTTAAACTTTAGTGTGTGTAGGTTATCCAGCTCAGTCACGGCTGTTCATGTGTGTGAATTCTCATCTAACTCCTGATATTACTTAGGTCTGTGGAACAGCTTGTTTAGACCAGCTCCACTATAATGGGATGAACACATCCCCGTTGCTCTGCAGTATGCTTCTGTCTGTGTTTTACTCAGTGGATTTTTTTTTTTCTCAGTAAGAAACTAGTAAGATACTGATCGGTATTCATATTTCAAATCTGTTACTAGAAGAAAAAGGTTGAGGGCTTTGGCATTATTTTTATTCTTATTTGTAACTTATCGTTGTAGCTTTTACAGAGGCCTAATTATCCAGGCTTTTTAGCTTTTGCTATTAGCCTTAATCCTTAAAAAACAACTTTCAAGGAAGTCACAGGGAGGGAAAAACTTGAAAGTTTGCTTGTGATCTGCTTGTACTCCTGTAACTGCATGGTGCCATTAAATACAACTGTTCCAGCTCAGGAAAAATTTAAGAATTCTTCAGATAACGCTGAGAGAGACCAGATCAGGAGACGATCTTCAAGACTCTCATCAAGTATTAGCCATGAGATTTTAAATACAGATCTTGTAACAACTTCCACGGAAATTCAAACTTGGAAAGATGCAGTATCTAACCAAAGTGAATCTGAGAAGGGTAAGTGTCTTTGCAGTGTACTCTGGATTTTTGTGATGAGGTGGTCGTGTAGTTGTTGCAAGGTCTGTATTTTCAGTTGCTTAACTTGCAGGCTCCATGTCTGTCATTAAAACCTGATTGCATCAGGAGCACGAGGAAAACTCACAGAAAGATTGTATTGCTCTGCTGCCGTGATTGCTTTTGGCTTTTGATTCCCATTCTGTCAGTAACCTTACCACTTTCCTTGGGTGGTGGGAGCTTTTCCAGCAAAAGAGAGATCCATAGGCTGTAAAAATATCCAAGGAGGAGTTTGGGTTGGGATTTTTTGGTTGCTTGCTTTTCTTTTGTAGGGAGTGCAGGTTCTGATTGTGAAAACGAGGTAATTTCAAAGTTTTAACACTTTTTCAGATTGTAGAGGTAATAGCCCAAGTGCTGCACTCAGAATTCATACAGTTCAGTCTTTTCGTTGAACACTAAAAGTATCAAATGGGTTTCCTCCCAAATTTTACCCTAAACCAGAACAACAGGGTGGAGATTACACTCATTTTCTTCCCTGTGCTTCATTCCATTTCCGTTTTGATGGAGCTTTTGTAGTGTTTTGAGGAGATCTGTCCTATTCTGGGCTATAAACAGTTGGCTTGTGTGTTTCTAAGCAGCTGTAAATTTACAGGGGTGCTACAAGGTAGTTGCGTTGCAAAAATTTTGTGCAACCAAGAGCAAGGAGTCAAGAGCATGGATGGGTATTTTTCTCCATTGGAATGTAATGAAGATACCCCCCAACCCCCACCACCCACCCCCACCCCGTGTTATGCGGTATGCTTTTGTATGCATTTTACTCAGTGGAAATTTTTTTTCTCATTCTAGTCCAGTTAGAAATTCCTGTTGAATCTGACCAAAGTTTCAGTGAACAAGGATCACCTGGAAACACATCACATAGCATAGTACTCAGTACAGACGCCAGTTTGCAGGAAGAAAAAGCTCAAGGCACTGAGTCTTCCTCTGTTCCTGTCAGAACTCAAGAATCTTCTGCTGCTGCAGGTTCAGGTTTTTAATATTTAATGCATTTCTTAAGGCAACTGCCACCAGGTGTTTTGTTCTTGCACAGGTCTTAAAATTGTGCACTCTTGCAGTATTAATCTTGATTTAAAAAATACATATTTTTATTCCTTGTGGACTCAGTTTTAATCTTACGCTTTCAAGTTGGACAGCAGTCTTAAAAGTGGAAATGGTAATTTTTAAATGACTGGGTGTAGTATTTTCAGCACGAGTGATGAAGTTAACAAATGCTTGTTTTCAGTGTTTGGAGTTGTAGGTTAAATTGAACTTAACACATAAAAGGTCAGGTTCTTTTCTCCTTAATGTGATGCAAGTATGTGATAGTATTACAGTTACTGCTGTTTGGGAATCTTGATTGTGCATTTTTGTATCCTTGTGTTTAGACTTGGAGACTTTAGTGCAAATTTATGAAATAGTTCAAACATTTCAATGTCTGTCTTTATACTCTATTTTCTCTTAGCTGGGGTGTGTTCTTATCTTGCCTTTTCAAATTAGAATTTCCTATGCAGATAGTAGACTGTCAAAACATGGTGCTGTCCTGTGATTATTTCTCATAACTTTAATTTTTGGATCTACAGCTAACTGTAGAGGGTAAAGTTGAAGTATATATTTCCTAGTTTATGCTTTATCAAACAAGTTTAATTTTAAGTGTAGCAGACCATTTGGAGAGATTTACAGTTGCTCAGCATTGCTGGAGTAATTTTTATGTGTTGTTTGTTGGTTATTTTAACTTTCCCTCGTTTGCACATATCTTCTTTCACTCTTTCACTCACTCTGTATTAACTGTTGAAATGACATGTCCTCTCCATTTCCCCTAATGGGTACCCTCAGTGCTGGAAGGAACTGACCTCTTTCCTTCGCTCGGGTTGGATGTGTAAATGGTCTTCTACTGTTTAGAAATTGGAGCTCTTTTGAAGTTGGTCTCCTTCAGCTATTGCTAAGCATTTGTAATTCGGGTTTGAAGTCAGTAGATTCCAACTGAATGTGTGATGTTTGTGTGTGTGGTATCATTCACACTAATGGAATGTGTTGGGGTGTGGCCTGTGCTTGCTTCATTAGATGCCAACAGCAAAGCTGTGGGAACGGGGCTTGGCTAACACCTGCCCAAAGGCTCTGATACAGTTTGTGCAGTCTTGTTCCTGGCTCTTCTGTCAGGACTTGAGTAAGATAAAGTTAATTTGAGAATATTCACTCACATTAGATTCTGATCTGAAGTACAACACTGGTGGTACGTAAAAATCCACTCTTCTGAGCATGGATTTTATTTAATTGAAAGCTGTTTTAAACAGTCATGTTTTAAAACATGTTTTTAACATGTTTTAAAATATAACATGTTCTGAAAGGGCGATAGCATTGCTTGTCAAAACTGAAGTTCTCTTTTAAAAAGTTTCAACAAAAATCTGAATAATTACATGTACTAAAAGATTAAAACCATGTTCTGCTGGCTTTTGACACCTCTAGTGGCAAGGGACCAGAAATGGTGATCAGAATTTAGCTAAATCAAGCCATCTTTCCAAAAAATGTGACAGTCTGTTAGCAAATTTTTGCAGCCAGTTAAAGCTCTGCATAGATCTGAAAACAGAAGCATTCCACAGTTCATGTGAGTTTACTCTTAGAAATTCCTTTTACGTTAAAGGTGTGCTGCCTTTGCTTTGTATAGATCTGCTATGATGTTTGTGGTTGTATTTGCTAGCACTCGTGAAATCACTTATTTATTTGCATAGACATGCATCAGGGATTCTATTTGCATTGTACTTACACCTGCTTTTCTAATTTTGTTCACTTAGCTTTGGTTTTCAGTTAAGGAGAAGCATAAGACCTTTTCATCAGTTTGAGAGAGCTGCTGTTTCTACTGCAGCTCACCTCAGTAGGCTTTAATCCCTTCAAGGTAGCCTAAAAGTTGTATTTTTGAGCCTAACAATATATGGTAGGTAAATAAGTAGATCTTGCCTTGCTAACTTAAAGCTCTTTAGGGTGAGGCACCACAATCTGGTCACAGTGTTTCAGTTACAGGTCAAAGTGCGGGTAAAACCTTTACATCCTCCTCCACAGGTACCTTGAGGTGTAAGAGGTGCACTGCAAGGCTTACGTGCTTTACTGCCCAGTACAGGCTGCTTTTATTGGTGCCAATTTATTTCCAGCACAGGGGAAACTGGTGAGTGGAGGGCCATAGGAAATACTGTCTTGAGTAGTTCTTGCAATGACAAATATTGTTAGATCTCAAAACCCCACAAGTTTATAAACATGTAATGATCAGTGATTATTGATGCTCTTATGTATTTCTTACACCAGGCATCTCCTTTTGCGGATTCTGGATGCACTGGAAGTTCTTGGATGTTGTCTTTACCTAAATTAGCTTGAGAAGTGCAATTAAGCAAGATGCTTTTTCACAACTGAAATATTGAAAGAGAGAGGGTTTTTGAAAATAAAGGAAGAAATGTAGCTTGAGAGCTGAAATGATGAAACACTTGGTGAGCTCAGGAAAAACAACACAAGATTTCAGGAGAAGTAAGTTGAATGAAATAAGTAATTAGTGAGGACACTGGGCCAGTGGTGTGAAGTGGTCCACACACACAGTGTAAAAACTGTCAGCTCCAGCATGTTTGTTACCATGACCTATCATGAAGACAATGTACAAGAGAATATGCGTTTTAGAGAGTTTCAATGTGTTTAATATAACAGCAAGTGAAGAAATAATTTGATCTTCATTTAATATTTCCTTGGAGACCAGGAAATAGAGAGTGGAGGTCTCTTTGTTTTAGCAAGCAATTATGAATGGAGGTCTAATGGCTTGAAACTGCACTAAGGCCAGCTTTAAGTGGGGGAAAAATGGGAAGAGTTTTGTGCACTGCTGGCTTCTTGGGTTGTTTACCAGGGTGTTGCAGGAGATGCCACAGGATGGCAGGCCTTCAGTCAAAGTACCACGCTGCTGCCAAATATTCGTGTTCCAGCAGGAGTCATGTCAAAGAGAGAATTGGTGATGGGGTAAAAACACCTCTAGTGGACTTGGAAGCTTCACATTGTAAGCTATGCATTTTACAGTGAACTTACTGCTGAACATGATCATAGCTTGACTCTTGGATAATTCAGCCCAATGCGAAAGGTTGCTGACTGGAATGCTGAAGGAATGTGTTTCTTTGTAGTGAAACTTAAAGGACACACTGATGTTTGATCATGAGTGTCTGTGCTTAATGTTGGAATGGCTGACTGAAAATGAGGAGTTTGAATTTTGATTATAATCATGGGAGAAACAGCGAGTGTCAGTTTACCATTCGCTTTCCTCTGTACTCACAGAAAATACCCACCAAGCTCCTCTGTAAAGGGAAGTGCTTGAAAATCTCAGTACAATGCACCAAACCTGTTTCTCTAGAAACCAATTTTAGTGCCATATGTTACGAGCAAAAATTCTTTTGTGTAAATATGACAGATGCCCCTTTAGGTGTTTGTGTAGGATGTAATTTTCGGAGCTCACAGAGCATGGGCTCTGCAGAGGCTCCCTTAGGTGGCAGAGTTGGTTGTCAGTTTTCTGCTGTGCCTGGGTGACAGGGAGTGCTACTGTGCTACTTGTAAGGGAAGCAAATGTAGTAATGGGAATGACTGAAGCTTTGTTTCAAATTTTGTGGGATCATCTGTATTTTTATTACTCTGAATACATTCCTTTTGCACAGTAAATGTTTTGTCTGCTTCCTTTCCCTTTGCCCCATGTCTTTTGTTGTCCCTATTTCTAACTTCAGCTAATGCAATTCTTTCCTTTTCTAATTTGTAGCTGATCAGTTAGAAGCCATTCCCTATATCTTCTCCAGAATCTCTCAGCTCAGTGGAGGGAAAGTGCTCTCGGCTTGGATGCAGGGTCTCATCCTAACAGTTGTGTGATGGTGTAATATTTTCCCTTGTCATCTTTGTAATGTTTTCTTGTTAAGTCTTTGGACCCCATTGCTCCCTTCTGCTGCAGTTGTTTTCCAGCTTCATGTTGGTTATTAAATAGTAATAAGTTCTAAGCATCTGTAGTCCCAAATGGGTTTTTTCTTTACAGTCAGGGGAACCTTTCTGTGTTGGCTTTCACTAAACCCACAGGCACTAAGCCTTCCTGAAACGCTTTTTCATTCTTCCTGAATGTAGCTTTTTGGTACTGGCAAACTTCAGCATTCTGCAAGTGTGAGTCTGGCTTTGCTGCAGTCTTATTCATGTTCCTGTCAGCATGTTTTTAACGTGGCTATGCCACAGTGTCTTCCTTTTGGTCGTTACCACTGTGAAATACCCAAAACTAGTGTCTTTATTTATACAATTTGTTCCTCCAGTTTCACTGCATATCCCTTTTTTTAACCAGCGTGGTGTTGCACATGACTTAATCTTTCCCTGTGCATCAGGGTACAGTTACTTGAGTTTTCTCTGTGTTAAAGGTTGGTTTGTACTTAAAGGCTGGGTGTGCCTCAGAGCTGTCTAGGATGCTTCTCTGCACTGTGACAACCTTTAGGTCTGCTGCTCAGTAACACTGTTTTTGTTACTGCATGCTAAAAACTTGGGAACAAGCTATACTGTGTTTTTACTCCAGGATTGTGTTGACACTACTTTTAACATTCCTGTTCAAAGCCTTACTGCCCTTAAGGAAAATCTTATTCTTGTTCCTAGTGTTTCTTGGTACTTTTGTCCCTTGTTTACAGCTATTTCTAATACTGTATCTTGATTGTCATTCATGTGCTGCATCCCTTCAGTTTTAGTCATTGTTGCTAGGTTTGGGTCTTGGAGTTAAACACTTCTTTCTTAATCCTGACAGTCAAAAACTCTTGTAAATATAGAAATAACACTTCAGTACCAGCAAAGCAAATTGAAAATTTATATGTGGAAGCTGGTTTTTTGAAATGATACCTCCTTTCCATTGTCTTCTAGCTGGAGAGGGATGTTTTGATGCTGTGTGTATATTAGTGATGGATAATTGCCTAGATCTATTTAGATCTGTTTCCCCATTTTTACCTGTCATTGTTGTATTGAGTACAGATACTGGTGACAATAATCTGATGTAGTTCAAAATATTTGGGAATGTGGGACTTTTGTATGTTTCTTAGCGAAAACATGAACTAAAAGTTTCTGAAATTAATGGTAGGTATAGGCCTGGGTTGCACAGCAGTGCCGTGTGGAATAGGTGCCTTTAAATGTTCTTATATTTGAATCTTCGGGCTTTCCTTACTTTTTTGAGAAACTAAGTAACTATAGCTCGTAGGGAACATTTTGTAACAGATGCAAGTGATTTTGTTTTTCATTGCCGCTTAAAAGTGGAAATAAATTTCAGTTTTACTTTTAGAATGTTCTGACATACTGCTTCTGTTGTCTTTGGAAGTAACCAGGCTTTGGTGGTGGGACTGTGCATCCAGAAAGCAGGTAGCAAAATAACTGTAAGCAGAGAAGCAGAACTGTTTTCTTGCTTTCATCAAAAGTATGAGTAGTTGTGAACAAATAATCTTTAGTGTTTGGATTTAGGGATGTAATCTCTGTGTGATTCAGTCTTTTATCTTTAGGAGCATTATACAGTGATATCAGCTGTTGAGCAAGGACTCAGGGAAGCAAAATATTTAACTTATTCATAAAAAGAGTGTCATCACGACAGTTTTTATGAGCAGTTGTAGGGTAGAGTTTTCCCTTTAAAGTTACTGATCTTAAAGGCAGATAAGGCATTAACATTTTATTTTTAGCATTTCATAGCTAATATGTGTGAATGCATGCTTACTTTACTTTTTTGCTTTTTAGGTTTAGGAAACCATTTGGTAAATATGGCATATGCATGGGGCAATTTATCTGTTTTGTTCTTACAGTAACAAAACCTTGTAGGAGAACAGATTTTCTTGCATCAAAAAAAGCTGCAACTGTTGACCAAGATCACAAGTTTAGATGCAAGTTCTTGGATTGTTCAAAATCCTTCCGCAAAGCCAAGTTATTGCATTATCACATGAAATACTTTCATGGAGTGGAGAAGGCTGCAGAATCACACCAGAACCCTGTAAAAAGAAATATTCAAACCAGATCTTCTTTGGCTTCTGAAAAAGCTAATCAAGAAAGGTCAAAAAGAGGACGGACCACAGCTGGTTCACTGTGTAAGTATGGTGCTGATCTTTCTGTTTTTTTAAACAGCAGCAGGCAGGACAGGCAGAAAATACCAGAAATCAATTTCCTTCTGGGCTGAAGCAATCTCTTTTAGGGCTGTGTCGTAGCATGTTTCTAAGTGGAGAAGAAGCATAATATATGTGTACGTCATGTTGTAGAAGGGTGTGAAGAAGTTCCTTCTAGAATTCAAGATCATGTTCTGGCAAAGATCCTACTATGCAGCTTCTCTTACTTTTCTGAAGCAGTTCACTTGTGTATTAAACCTCTGTTCCCTTTTAAAAACCACAGTTCCCTGAGTTTGACTTGATTTTTATTTTTCTCCTGGCTTACAAATAGTATTGGTTGGAGACTTCTGTCCTTTTCTGTATTAGGGAACAGTTTGGATACCTCCAGTTCTCTCCTACCTTGTCTTTAGGTTTTGACTTTACTTACCTGTACGTTATTGCCTTCAAGCACATACCTGACTGGAAATCCAGTACCAGTTTCTGCAGTATTTACTATTCTGTGGCATGAAAACTAGTATTTAACAAGTGCAGTTTGTTTCAGCTGTGTGTGAAAAAGAACTTCACACAACTGATGGTCAGTGGAAAGAGATAAAAACTTACTGGTTAGCCAAAAAAAAAGAAGTAAGTTTTAACTGCTTTGCAGTCTGCAAAATGACATTCACTTCTGCTTCACCTTCATTCTCTGAAGCACTCTCTGCCTGCCATGACACCAGAGTGGCAGTCTAGGTCTAGTGTGACTGCAGTGGTTGTTGACAACCGGCCCAGACTTGGCTCTTGCGAACTGATGTATCTTGTGTACTGCAAGTCCGTGAAATTAGTCATGTCTTCTGTCTTTTCACTGAGCCTTTTTGATGAAATCCATCTTTCTCCCTGATGTCTTTTGTTTTTGCAGTTGATCTTTCATTAGTACTTTATTTAAGAATTCCAAAGTCTTGCAAGTTGTTCACAGAGTTCCAGCTCACTACAGCAGGATATATCCTGCCTTACTTTACTTTGTGGCTGTTTTTCCTAGAGTCCAAAAAATGGCTTTTTGTTTGAGGTGCTGCTGTTTATTACTAACAAGATGAGTATGACTTTACATACTGTTACTACATGTAAACCCCAAATACTTCTGTATCTTTAAATAATGCAAAGACATAAGCTTGGATTAGACAGGGAAAGAGTTCTCTTTAAATGCATTAGGATGTAATGATTTGTATGTATTGTACTCTGCATGCAGCTTAATTGAACCTAAATGTTGCCTGGAGGGACACACCTGAGATAAGAATGGTGCGAAGACTGGCTGCTGACAGCTGCAAAGTGATCAAAACATGCTTTGTACATGTAATGGGCTTTTCAGTAACCAGACTTCCATTTGGCTCTTTCAAACTGTGTAATTATTTTTATTTGAGAAGTTGTTTTGTTGTGATTGTCTTGAATGCACTGCTAGTGACTCAAGATCTTGAGCCTTCACTTCATCCTTTCCTCCAAGTGCAGGTAGTTCCTTGTGAAGCTGAGATGTAACTGTATTTGCTTATTTTAAGCCACCACCCCTCTAAGTCAGTATTTCTTGATGGATACTTTTCACCTGGATCATTTCCATGATGTCTTTCATAGCGGCTCTCTGCGCAGAGCACCTGGGGTGTGCTCACAGCTGCTGAACATTGCATCAAGGTGGAGGCAGAGGCTGTAAAGTCCTCAAGTCACCTTAACTGTTGAAGCCTGCTGTTTTGGAGCTACAGTACATTTTTTCAGTGTTCTAGGCAAGATTTTCTGCCTACTGAACATTTATGCCACCTTTTCAAAAGGCTTTTCAGGAGGTACTGCTTAGAGTGAAAGCTTTTGAATCCATAATTCAGTCTGGTATGTAGTGGGTATACTTTTCATCTTTACAATCCTCTTGTGAACAAATTTTTCCTGTTTGAAAAGAGTAGATTTAAATCATTTTACCTTTTGGTACAAGTGTCCTTTTCTGGTACTTCACTATATTAGATAAATTTTAGTGCTTAAGAAAAGGTGGCAATTTCTAACAGATAAAACTTTCAGCAATCATGGTTTTTTAATTCCATAAACTTGAAGATGCTCTTGCTTTAGAAGCTTTGTCACGCTTATCTCGCAAGTTTTATTTTAGACTTCTCAGATTCCTTACTTTTTCTGCTACACATAAAATAAATGGTGGGGGTTGTCTGGTGCTGGATTTAAAGTGAAAATACTTACTGCTTCTAAAGTTGTAGGTAAATGTGCAATATTCAGAACAGTAGCAAAACCTTTTCTTTCTAGTGCTTAAAATGAAAATTTTAACACATAGAAAAGAAAATGGATGTAAGTGGTCTTTAGTGATCACGTTGTGAGATTCACGAAAGAACAATTTACATATTTGCTTTGCACTAAAGTGGAGACCCTGAAATTATGATTTCTGATATGTAAATTGTGCTGCTTGACACTGGAATCAAAGCTTGAGTGAGCTGGAAAGGTTAACGTGGGACTGATTTGAGCTGTCTCACCCTTTCTCCGAAGAAGGATCTTGCCTTTGCAGTGGCAAACTTGACAGATAGGTCTCTTAATTATGTAGTTGCTCTGAACAGAGCGGGAGGAACTGCCATTGCCTGCAACTTGTGTTTTACATATGCCTTACAGAATATGCCTAAACAGGATGACTAGGACTTCATGGCTACTGGATGTGTTCAGGCAATACCTTTCTTAAATTCATCAGGAAACAGTATGAGATCATTACAGTGAAGCAGCTCTTCCCTCGAGTGCCTGTTACAATACTTACCTCTTTGAGTTGCTGCTACTTTGGTCTTCAGGATAGAATTGTCCTTACACAGAAGAAGGCAGTTGGTGTTGTGTCCCCCTGGGCTATAGGTGATGCAAGTATACCTGCCCTCAGCTCTCAGGTTGCATTACACCCCAGCAGGTGCATTGCAAAGCTGCCTGCAGGCCCCTGAGGAGAATTGAGAGCTTTATTAATGTATGTGGATGCATAAGCCTAAAAGGCTTTTTGAGTCTGGGCTACAGATGACTTCAGTGTTGGTTTTAGATGAAAGAGTTGCTTAGTTGTTGTGCTAGTTCAGACAGAGATGCTCTATCAGAATTATTGCTTGGAAATTAAATGTAGTACAGTATATCTGTGAAAATTTGTCAGTTAACTGTGTATCGATTGCCATAATAAAAAAATGGAGTAGAACTGGATTCTGTGCCCGTATGCATTAACCTTAAGACAGGCTTTTTTCTTTGTGGTCCCTTCTCTTTTGCTGCAGAACCCTTTAGTTTAGTACATCATCCCATACTGTGACTTGTGCCCTGCAGACACTTTAAACAATTTTCTGAGGGTATCAGTTTTATCTTTCAGATAGGTCTGTTTGGCCATGTTATTTTGCATAAAGTCCCTGCAAAATGTTATTCTTAATGAAGATTGTTGTTTCCTGACCTATAAAAATTGTTTGTTCCTGACCTAGACCACTCCAAGGGCATGAGGCACAGAATAGCTTAATTTCTTTCTTTGTACCTGCACGTCATAATTTTGACGTGTTGACTCAGAGTTTTCTGGATTGGTGACTTCCATCTTTTTAGTAAAATCTGTTCATTTGCAGATTTGCTAACATAACATTTGTTAACATGTTTTTGTGCTGAACATATTTTCAGAAATCTGAAAGTCAGACTTGAGTGCTTGCACAGCTGGTATGCCCCCACACCATACCCTGGTGGAGCTCTGTATTTGCTGGATGCTGAAAATTTCTCAGGAGATACAATAACGTGCATACACAGAAGGGCCATCTGTGGTGACTGGTGTGCTCTTAATGCTTCTAATAACAACTTAGTACTGCTGTCAGCACAATTGTACTGACAGCGACCTCATGAGTTGATACCCATTGACCCCTAGGAGATAGCTTAGCTCTTCTTAGGAGTTTTGGTCATAATGGAAGCTGAACTTGGTTTTGGGACTTCAGAAACATTATACAGTATTAGATTTGGGGTGTGGGTGTAGAACAGTAGCCTCAGTCTGGCAAGTTGCTGCCACTCTTGGCTCCCCTGTGTTCCTTGCCGTGAGGAAGAAAATAAAGGAACAGACCTGTAATTTGTAGTTTGGATACTGTAAAAAAATCTGTCTCCTACTGTATAAATATAGTCTGTGTAAAACACTTAAAGATGGAAGAAATGTTTTGTCAGTAGGTTTAAATTTTTTTACATAACCTCGTTTATAAAAAATTCTGCCCACTCAGAGTTAATTACAGTGTGTCCTGTTAGTGTAAAACAACTCCATGCACGAATTCTTTACATGTGAACAAAATAGGTATTTTGTGTTGTGTTACTTAAAAGAGCTGAATTGTGTCTAGGTGGGGTTGACAGGCTTGTACTGACATCTTAAAACATCTGGTTGTCACTGACAGCTCTTCACAGGCAAACCTCTAGCGTGTTGTGGTTGTCAGATTAATCCTTTGGGAAATTTTCCTGTTTCCTCTTGATTCTGGCTGACTGATGCCTCTGCTAGACAGTGGAATGCGCATGGTGATGTACAAGTATGGGTTTTTTCCTTGAAGCAGGGGAAGATCTGCATCAACACTCTGTGTGTTTGCAGAATTGCCAATTGTATTTGGCTTATAATGACAATACTGCACTTGGTTTCTGGGGGGTGGCTGTAAGTCAAGATGAAACATGTTTTTTCAGTTCTTGAAAATACCACTGGAAGTTCTCAGCAAATGATCTCACAGCTCTGGATGGTGACTCTGTCTGATTCACATCCTTGGGAATGCAGTCTCTGCTTCCTGCGAATGCGGAGTTATCTTCTTACCTGCATCAGGATTCCAGGGTGCAGAAAGCTACTGCTTCGTCTGTCACTGAACCTTGATGTGCTTAGTCATAAGTTCTCTAAAGCTCTGCCCATGTGATTTCTGCATGGCTGAGGTAATTTCGTATCAGGTCTGTATGTGTTGATTTCTAAGATCCTTCACAGCTTCTGGGTCAGCTCGTCATATGACAGAGGATACTTCTTCCAGGCTTAAGAGAGAGAGGCCTGAAGGAAATCTGTTGAAGAAGGCTGGAGGCAGTTAATCAACAATCCTGTTCATCTCCAGTATCTTGTGAACATACACCTCTTGTTCCTGTTAATGGTATTCATTGTCATCTGAGCTGGAAATTTATCTGCTCTGATGTTTAATCACAACATTACTATTCAAGGATGATGAAAGTGTCATTGACCAGGGTGTCAGGAGGCTTTTCATGCTTTGTGTTTTCCCCGATGTGGGTGTATATGTCTTCATGGGGCCTGCACAAGCAGCTTTAGGAAAAACGTAGGGATGCCCTGTGTACTCCTCATAGGAATCTCTGTGAGTGTGGTCCTGCTGTCACTGCAGCCTCACAACCCAGTCATCCTGTGACTGGGTGGAAGCAGAGAAGTAGGAAAGCTTTTGGAGGATTAAGGTTGGCTTGGGGAGATCAGAGAATGGAAGCAGGTGGCCCACTCTGTATGTGGTGCTAATGCAGAAAATCCAAATGTGAGAACTGTGCAAGTTTTAAAGCCACATGCCTAAATATAAGGTCTTACTTGTGGTTGTTACAAATAATTGTTCTTTGTTCTTTAGGGAATGTTTTTATAAACTTACCTGAGTTATACTTCCAAATGAAGAGAAAAAACTTTAGTTTGCAAGGCTTGTAAGTTTGCATCTCCATGGTATCAGTTTTAATATTTACTGTCCCAGAAGTTTAGAATAGATTTCCAGGTTTTTAATCTCATCATCTCAAATTTAATCACAACTTCTGAAATATATTCAGAGTGCTCAGAGATCTTGTAGGCCCTCTAAACTTTCCTGTCAATGGAACAAAGATGTTTCAAAACATAGGGTGTTTGTTTGTGTCAGTTACTGAAAAAAAAAAGCATCCAGTGTATGAGAGTACCTTGACCCCTCCCCCAGGACAGTGTTACGGTTAGCTGAGAAATCTTACAGAAATATGTTAACCTGTGTGTCGTAAAAGACAGGATGTATTCTTGGCAAAAATCTCCTTGAAATTAAGTTTCGCAAAGCTACGAAAACCCAGTGGACACAAAATACAATTTTGTTCCACCAAGAGTCTGTGTGCACCTGTGTCAGCCTACAGGAAGTGCCTTGTGCAGAAAAGATTGTGATTTTTCACCCTGTACTGAAATACGCATTTGCATTTCATAAAATTTGTTAGGGTACTGGTGTTCCCAAAGAGAGTATGTAGTACCTGGCTCTTTATTTCTTAGCTACTTTGTATCATGGGCAAAAGTTTTCTTCTGTTTTTGTAGTCTGAACTGATGATATCTTGACCCCTAGTCATGGAAGTTCTCAGAGGAGCAGGAAGTCAATATAGATCTCACTTTAAAAAGTAAATAAAGACAGCACAAAAACCCCAACCAAACAACAAAATTACCACAAAACCTCTTTCTACTTATCCCTGCAAGAGAACTTGGTCATGTTGCAAATGAAAGGTCATACACATACCATGGTGTTTTATCAAGGAGTATCTTCTGCTTTAGTAATTCTTTGTGGACAAAACCTTGTACTTTCTTGAGGGCAATATGCACCCAGTGAAAGGCCAGCAGTGAGTTGCCTGTCTGGACAAAAGGCATCTTTTAGAGAGTCTTATGTGGCAGTTGGGTTTTGGTTTAATTTCTGTCTTTTGTGGCTGCTGTAGAGCACTAGGGCAGGTGACTAGAAGATAAATTTGGTGGTGGAAATAGTTGCAAGTGGCTTTTCTTTTTTGTTTGGAATCTTTTTTTCTCTTTAAGTTCTAACTTCCTAGAGAGAGAGGACTAGGGAAAATATCATAAGATTTCTGCATCTTGGAGTTTCTTTTGCCCGAAGAGATCTACGTGATTCTGAAAGCTCTACAATGACATGTCTTAATGCTCCTTGTTATTTCTTCAACTTGAAATGTTGATCCAGGACAGGGTTCTTGATCAAGTTTCTTTTCCTAAGTGGGCTCTCTGGGACTCTTTCCCTTCCGTTTTCAGTCACTCTCAGGTTCTGCTCACAGTTGTTTCATTAAAGGTGTAAATGTGGCATGTTAATCTTCAGACTAGAAAGAAGTTGCATTTCTTATCCTCTAACTTTTGAGATGCGTATGATGATAGAACTGGATATTTTTGATAAATGTCAGCAACTTGCCACCTTGGCTGCTGGGTCTCATTGACCAGGATACTTGATGTAATACTCAAAAATGGCAATGCACTGGTCTTGTTTAGTCTACTGTCCTACCTGCCCTGCAGCTTTAGCTTCTATCACCTTCACTGCTCTTTTTCTGTGTCCAGGAGTCTTTGTAGGTGTTGCTACTTGCAGTTAGGAAGATGAAACTGTTTGACTTAAATTAAAAATGAAATCTCAGGTGAAGCCATGTCTGCATCTGATGATTTTTATGAATTTTAGGTAGTGATCCTGAATTCTTGCATCTCACTCTTGATTGAAACACTCTTGTTTCAGTGGTATGTATTTAAAAACTGTTCTTCCTTATATGTGCAGAGCTGCTTTATGCCACTTCTCTGTGTGTTACAAGGCATACTTTTGAGAGCTAGCTGTGGTTCCTCTAATTAAACCAACTTGGCACTTTTTCTCTTGGAGAAACTAATAAAAATTACCCAACCTTTATTGCTGCTGAGCCAAACTGTTTCTCTTTTCATCTTTTCTTGAAGTCACAGGTTATCTGGAAGAATAGAACTTTGGGGAATGCATGGACATCCCTTGTTTCTTTTTAAAAGAAAAGCCCCTCAACAAAAGCATCAGGGAGGTTTAGCCTTTTAGTCAGGGCTAGGACTGAGCTGAGCAATGCCTGATAAGAAACATTCCACATGGACTGCCAGAGCTGCTGCTGCTGAAATAGACTGACTTTGGAAAGTATTTAAAGCTTTGGACTTGGTCTTTCTCTTTGTAGATGCTCCTCTACACATAGCCCTCAGGAGTACCCCATATAGAGATGAAAAAATAGAAAAAAGAAGAACTTCAACTCCTGTAAGTGCGTTAAATAGTCACCGACATTCTGTTAGAGACCAAACCAGGAACCACATAGCAAGAGCACTGCGGAGGCCTCGGGAAAGAGTTCAACATGGTACGGCTTTTGGTTTAACATGGAAAGTTAAACATGGAAAAGTCTTGGGAAAGTTTTAAACATTGTAAAGAACTGATAAAATTCTGTATACCTTCATTAAGAGAGTAATTTTTAATAAATGTACGGCACAGAATTTAAGCAGTGTTTCTTCACTGTCATTTTGTAAGTTTTCATGCTATCTGCACTGGGGTTTCTTCTTCCCATTTATAGGATGTAAAAAATACTAAAAAAATACTGTAAAAAATACATGAAAAAGTTGTAGGTCTTAATTCTGTTCATCTCCAGGCTGTCCAAATCATTAAATATTTTAAGTAATCTTGTACTTACTTAGATACCTAAACTTAAAAGAGGGAGGTCGGGGTGGGCATGAGGCACAATGATCTAGGGTGGTTTATTTTGTAGGGGTTTCTTTTCAATAGCATTTGACCACTTCCGGTAGTCAACGATTGCTGCTAGACATCTCTGAAGAACTTCACAACTTTGACTATTCAGTGGTATCATGTAAACTCTGTTTATACTGAAATCTACTGTGGTATAGGTGGGTAACAGCCAAATGGGATGGGGGGTGTATGTGTGTGTGTGTATATATATATATATATATATATATGTATGTATGTGTATATATATATATGCATGCATATTCATAGAAACAACATATATATTTTAATATTTTGTGTGTATATAAATAGTATATAAATCATTTCCAGCATAGTTCTAGATTACTACATGACCAGTTTCCTTCAGATGCTGGTAAGAACTTGAGTTACAGTGATGAAACACAAATAAAATCTGAGAGTAGACTATTTATCTGTGACAGATGCTCTGTGTCCTGGAGATCACCTCCTTAGCTGTCTGTCTTCAGTTGTTCTGTTGATTATAGCAGACAGACAGTACTTAGCATCTTATTTGTTCTTTGGCATCCCTCACTGCCCTCCCTTGTAAGGAGGTCTGAATGACATCCATCAGCATCTCCTCACTGTTCTTCACTCAGTGGGACGTGTCCTATGTGTGAGTGTGGCATTTAGAGATTATAAATGAATTTTCACAGTGGTGATGTGATGGAGGATGGTGAGCACTCATCCCAGTTCTTATGGGTCTCTGCCATTTGCCATTCAAGGAAGTTAAAATCTTTCATTTAAAAAAAAAAACAAACCATTTAAAAATGTAGTTGTTTTGTGCTTAATTTTTAGGATTTTGTTTTTCAGTTTGTCTTTCTGTTTGATCATGTGAATCTATGAGGGTGTCTCTAACCTAGACAAGTCTCTCTGTCTGGTCTTATGTCAGTGAAAATTCATTACATTTCTGAGCACTTAGAAGAAACAGAAGAAACAACAAGATTGTTCAGTACCTGGTTTTATTTGGAAGACTCTGGTGTACTACTTGAATGCTTATTCTTGGAAGATTTTTTTTTTCAGAGAAACATGCAGTAATTGTGTTGTGCATTTCAGAAGATAGCTGCACAAAGAAATTTGCAAATACTTAGAATTTTTTCAGATTTTAAGACACGTGGGGAACGTTAAGGGAACAAAGTAGATAAAGTGACAGTTTCTTTCATATTTATCTTGGATATGTCGATAGTGGTTGAGGAAGCTTACTTTGTTTTATTTTTTTAAATTCCCCTTAAGACCTGTGGAGAGGTGGAATAAGGTGACTTTTGTGCTGCCACTCCTGCTGCCTTTGAAGGCAAGGTGTCTGTGTGGCCATGTAGGTGAGCCCGCTGAGGTGCCTTTGTGCCTCATGCTAAGAGGGGCACAGAAATGGCAAAGTAGCAGGAAATCTTTGAGGACTGAAAGGGATGCGGAGGTGCAGAGCTAAAGAGTCTCCTGAGCATGTCTCCTGCATGCTTAACAGAGCTGATTAAACATAACTGTGATTTGCAGTTTCTCAGTGAACTATTTGTGCCATAAATACGCAGCTGATGAATTGGGTAGTTTACTTTTGACATATATGAGAGAGGTTGACATAAAAAGCTGGTATTGCTGGATTGCTTCATAAATGATTACAGACAACCTAGGATTCTCAAATGGTTTGTGCAAGTGAAGATTTCTTACAGTATAGAGTGTTCTCAAGTGCTTAGTCAGATCTCTATCATCCGACATTGAAATAGGTTTCTGAATGGGATGGTGAGTGGCTCAATCAGCCAAGCACTCTGAGAGCAGAGCTGTTTTGAGGTACAAGGCATCCTTCCATAATAGGTGTTGATTACATCTCTGAGTCAGGATAATTTACTTAAGGAACTGCGTTAGTATCTAGAAATTCTGCTGTTGAGACCTAAATCTGAAAGACAGGATGCAACCAAACACTGGGGTCTGGAAAGCAGGAATTTGTGTATGTGACCTTGCAACAGGGTCATACTGAGCTGTGCATGCTCTGGAAGCATGCTTTGAGGATAGACTTGATTGACAGCTGTCAGTCATTCAAAAATTATGGTGTGCTTTTAGTCCCATAAAAATAGGACGGAGAACAGATGTTGAGAGAATAGTAGTTTAAACCAGCTGAACCAATTACTTCATTTTCAATATCAATAAAATATTTGATTAGGGAACTGAACTGAAGTTTGGGGTGTTGGGGTTTTGTTCCATTACAGTGCTATTAAAATGTCCAGTCGTAATAATTTATAAAGTGGAAGTAACAAATACTCAGTCTTTTTTATGATCTCTGAAGTATGTAAATAATAAATAGGCACTGCTGTACGTTTGATTTCTCCCACATGATACTCATATTTTGTTACAGGACAGTCAAATTAGTACTTAAAATAGATCATTACAATTGAGATCTGGGGAGTTCTTACAAATAAGTTTTCTTTTTGGGTTTTTTTTTTTGTGTATGTGTTTTTTGTTTTGGTGGAGTTTTTGGTGGTTTTTTTGATTTTGGGGGCGGGGGGTGGCGAGGTTAGTGAGCTGGCCTTGATTGTCCAAAGAAACTGGAGGCTTTTCAGAAAATTATAAAGTAGAGTAAATGCATGTGTATTTTTTTAAACTAATTTGGAATTTTGTCTGATTTCAGCTGTTAAAGGACATGAGAAGAACAAAGAAAAAAAATCCAAAGACTATGGAAGATCCAGGTCGAAGAAAAAGAAAAAAAAGAAAAAGAGGTCCAAGACTGGTAAAGCTCATTTTTCTTCTGTACATGAAACTGGCTTCATTATTTTGTTTTGTTACCTCAGAAAATTCACTTTAGGTCACTTAAGAGCAGGGATTGCAGTTCAGACTTCTTTCTTCACTTAGCTTTTATTTTATTAAGTAACTGATCTGAAACTGGTATTGGCAAGATAATCCATTTCCTGGTTAAGCTTCATTGTTAATGCTGGATGGTGGCTTGTAGTAGTGCTTGTAATGGCACAGAACGAATGTCACTCCTAAATGTATGTCAGTCTCTAAGTCGGGCTTTTCCTTAATAAGTGTGCTCCTATGCAAGCTTTGCTGAGTTAAGAGGGTGCAGTGCCCTGTGTACAGACTGTTCTCAGTTACATTAGTTCTGGGGCTGCTTTATGAATGCATGGAGTTTGTGAATGAATGGAGTTTGGAAACGTTGAGTTCTCTTTTTCTGCTGTTAACCTTGGTTCTTACACATTCACTCGGGGAGGAGAGGCCTGTAACAATGAGCCCAATTAAACCTGTCACAGCCTTTATTGCTTTCTTAAAGGAAATAATCTTTTTTCTGTAGAGGCTAAGTAGAAACCCGATTTAAAGTCTATACTCAAGCTATGTCCCTCTTTCATGTCTCATAATGTGCTATTGCACTACATTAAAATGGCTGTAGTAGCAACATGTCTTCTCTGTTGGTTTCATCTATAGAGGCCTGGGAATGCTTTCCTTGGACCACTTCAAGCTTTGGACTTGAAGTAGAGGCCCAGGTGTTAGAGGTAATGGATTCTTCACTGCTGAAAATGCAGCTGATCTGGAAAATTTCTTTGGTGAAATGTTTAAGGATCAAGTGAGACTTTATCTGCTATTGATGCAGCATACTTCATTATGCTAGGCATAATTTGTGAAACAAATCTCCCTAAGGAGGAGTTTCTGAGATAGAAAAATACCTTACTTCTCTGATTGCTGCCCTGAATAGGGCAAGCTGTCAAGAGAGTGGATGAGAAGAACCATAGGCCAAGTGACTTAGAGTTGTACTGAAACAAATAATTTTAATGAGTTTCTAATTGTATGGTGCTCACAAGTATAATGATAATGTGCAAAATGTAATTCGTAGATTTATGCACCAGTAGTCCCCATGAGCTTCTTGTCAGTCTGTCCTTGGGTTTTAAGATGTTGCATGCCTTTGTGTCATGTTGACTTTGTGATAATTCAGTCCAGAAACTGTGAAGATTTTTTCCAGATAACTGGAGGATGCTACTTGTTACTTCAGCCAACCTTGATTTATATGCAGTGTAGCCCTCACAGAGGAACCATTCAAGGTTTTTCCTTGAGATACTCCTAATCTGGGCTTGTCCACCTGTGCATTCTGTTCCATACATAGAATAGGAAAACGAGTGCTTTCTGTCCACTTTAAAGTCTGTGAGATTAGAGAATGTGTGTAGCCTGTGTGAGTAACAGTGGGATGTGAGGGGGAAATCTCCAGCTAGCAGTGCTTGTGTGGAAGTGGCTGTAGAGCAAAAGCATTTGTACAGCTACTCAGCCTGAAGAATAGTTGGCCTGGAAAGGCTGGTCACTTAGACATTTCTCACTTCTGTCAGCAGCAAACAGTGACTGAGCAGCATAAAATTGTGTGGTTCAGACAATACGTTCCTTGCCTCTGGAAAGCTTGTGCATCTTGCAGCAGCAACATCACGCAGTCCCAGAGCTCCAGCATACTGGGAATTGGCTCAGTGAATGACACATTCCTGCTATGGGCAGGCATGGTGCTATTTCTTGTGTCAACTTTTTTTGACCATAGATCTTTAATGATAACATTTACTACAATTTTACAGGGTATTCAGGCATTGGGGAGAACACAGATATCTCACAAGAGCTTTCATCTGAAAAATCAGTTGTCACAAAGTCTAATTCTTCAAATAAATCATCTGCTCACCCAAGTACGCTGCTGCACTGCACTGATTCTGGACAGCACAAGGGAAAATCAAAAGCAAATGGTGAGATGACTCTCCTCTATCGCTTTCTGGTTCTGTCTTTCATTACCAGTAAATATGTCAGCAGCACTAACATACTTGAAAACTGGTTCTTACTGTGTAAATTTGCCTGTTCTTACTCAGAGCTGTGTGTATTTCCTTCCCCTTGCTTGACAGGCTGGACCCAGTTTATTTGCCAGAGCTTGATGTTGCTGCTCTTTGCTTTGACTTTATTTTCATATACACTTCAAGACTGTTGCCCTTATTTCAGAAATCAAACTCATTTTGCAGGGGTTTTTTTTTCCAGTGCCTTATTAACTCCTAAAATAACTATGTTCCGACTTAATAATTAAATTTTTCATATTTCCAAAGGTTTCTACAAAGGAAGAACTCCTTCAGAATTAAAAATGGGTGCTTTGCAAGCTTGCTGTGTTTGAGAAACCACTAGGTGTGTTGATGTGTAGTTGTATAAATACAGAGTGATATATGGTTATAATGACTTTCTGAGCTTCATAATGAGTGGCTGTTGAGTGGCTGTTTATTGGTGTCTTCATAGTACTTCATACACAGAACCCATAAAAATCTGGCTGCTCAGTATGAGCTTTCGTAATTCTTAATATCTTGATCTATGTTACTATTTACTGTTACAGGCTAGTACAGTAAAAAGGATAAACATTTGATTTTTCTCTTGTTCTTAAAACTCACAAATTTGAAGGAAATAGAAAATGTATGGCAGCTTGATTATATACAAGAACCTTAAATTCTTTTTTGTACAGATACACTGTTGAGAACCATTTGATTTTTTTTTTTGCATAATTTTGTTTGTTATTAGACAAAAGCAAAATTTAATTTCAGTTAAATTCCCCTTTATATGCCAAACAGGAAACACTAAAAACTACAGAAGTGCAGATGGTGGTAATGTCTTGAAACATGTTTTGTAAGTCTGAGCAGTTGTGTTTCTGGAGTATATCAACCATAGGACATACAGTTTAGTAACTTGATCATTAGTGGCTCAGACTTCTTCAGATCAGTTCATAGATGTTGAAAGTGGTGGAAAATACCAGAAATTATTTAATTTCATCCTTTTCAGCATTATTTTGTTGCCTTTTGCATCTATAGAACTTGAGTCCAGATAAACAAGATCTGGTGAAAATAAAAGTGAAACTTTCGTGTAATATGGAAGTGTAGTGTGCCTACTACTACTGTCAGTTCCACAGTACTTTAGGAAAGACTGTCCTAGTTCAGAGGTGGAATAGAACTTTTAAATATGAAAATAAACTATTGTGTTGGGTTCTCATCCCTTTTAATTTAACAACAGATCTTTCTCTGAAAGATACAGTTTATGCCACAGACTGGTGGTTCTATCTTTGGCATTCTATGATTCTGTAAGCTAAATGATGAGAGTAGTTATACTCACTGTCGGTGAGACTCCACCATCTTGCTTAAGACTAACATTTTTAACTTCCATTCCCCTCTAACTCATTAAATCATTTTCAAATAATTAAAATACCTCATCTTCTTCCTCTGACCCTCCCATTCTATCCCCAAGGAAGATGCAGACATTGCTTTAACATTATTGAGGTAAGATTCTCAATTTAGCATGCTGTTCAGTTAAAATTTTCTCGGCAGTTTTATTAAATCTAGGATGCACTAATGCTTTAGCTAAGTAGTGTGGGTACGTTCTGGAAGAATACCTTGTGCAGTGCACTACCTGTGAGTTCATAAATGCATCCTAAACAGAAGACTAAATGAAAATAATAATTTCTGAAGCAGGTTTAAATTCTGTGTTGAGCTCAGTATTTCTGTCATGGAAACATCACTTTGTGAGATTGAGTGGTTCATAAAACAGAAGCCTCATGCCTCTTTTTGGGACCTTTACGCTAGATGTGCCAAGTCACTGTTGTGTACAAATTGCAGCAACTAGCATGAATCCTGTTGAATGTACAAACCTGGTTTTGTTGTTTATAGTTTTGTCTGAAGAGACTTCGTGCCTTTGGTTTGAGACACTGTATGTTGACAGTACAGTTTTAATGACGGAAGCTGTTAAGTTGGAATATTTTGAAGAAGCCATTAATGAGACTGACTATAAAACTTCATTATGTAGTAACCTTCAATAAACTGTTAAAATTGTGATATTCCTTAAATTACACTGTGAACTCGTGCTTTTAGGAATGTATGTCTGCATACTTGGGATGAGATTTTGAGGGACCTTTTTTGTAATTACTCAGGATTTTATATAAATACTTCTTGTACAGAGGATGACACCCTGAGTGAGTCATCTATGGATAGCTTCCCTTGGAGTGACGATGACTGCAGTCAGGATGTCGATGTAACCACCAATCCTGATGAAGAAGTTGAAGAAAGTGATTTTGAGATTGTTCGGTGTGTTTGTGAAGTAAAAGAAGAAAATGACTTCATGATTCAGGTATGAAATGGAGGGTAAATGCACATTTCAGTGAATGCAGTGGAAGATGTTAATGGAGAAACTTCTGTTTTGTACATGAAATAAACCATTGTTATCTTCCAAAGTTAAAGCATTTTCTTAGGTAATCTGTCAGGGTAACTGCTATGATAGTTAACTTTTGCTTCACAGTACAGTTTGGGATTTTTAATTAAAGGAAAGAGGGAAAATTCACTCCAAGTAATAAATGGTTGGTTTGTCTTTTGTGAATTTTTCTTAAATTAGAAAACTTCCTTGATTCTGAGAACACATATTTGACATCAGTGACTTTTGAGGCTCCCTCTAATTTAGAGACTGTTCAGAACATTGCCATGAGATAGTAGTATACTTCCCTGCCCAGGCGAAATGACTTACACATATAATTCTACAGACAGGCTGAACCAAAAAAAAAAAAAAAAAACCAAAAAAATCAAGAGTATTTTGCTTTGAAGGAGAGCTGTATTTGTCCGTTCTGTGGTAGTCTGCAAATTCGAAGTTCCTAATCTACCTTTTAGACCATCATCAGTCCATTCCACATGTATCTGCTCTTTTTAAACCAGCTCCACAAAGAACTTGGAGAGGCTTCTATTATCTCTCCTGATTAAAACTGTTAATAAAAACCTCCTTGGAAGTTACCTGCCTCTTTAATTTTTGAGATGTTTGTAAATTATCAAGAAATCATTCCCCTAGGTAGCTGCTTTGAATCATCCCACCCAGTTCCTGTTAATCTTAAGAGATGAAGTCAAAAAGATCAATTCAGTTTCTTCATAATTTTTTGCTCTAATTAATTTTCTTTGAGTTTCCATGCTATTTCATGGAGCTTTGCTGTGGGAGGTATGATGCTTTTTCTCTTATTGGCGAGTTCACTTGACACACCTTTGTTTTAGTGTTGGATCCTGACAATGCAGGGCAAAAGGTACCTTATGAATTAGTAGGGGAGGGTGGAGCGATGGGCAGTGGTCAAGTTTAAATAAATAGCACCAGACTGTACAGGAGAAGAAAGGAATCTGATAGTGGTGACTAAAGGGGGTCCATGTACTCTGAGTAGATGGTTTACAGAAAAACACAAAGAAATAGCCTGGAGAATAACTGACAAAAGGAAGTTCAACACTAGATTGTGATTGCAGAATCTAGGGAGCTGTCAGCTGGCTCAGGACACAGCCTATGAATGCCTTTCCTTTAAAGTTTCATGGGCTGCTTCTAAGATTGACTTGCTAGTTTGAACTACTTTGGGCGGGGTTTTTTTTTAGCATGACACTTGAACACTTGAACAAAACACTTGCACTTTAAACACTTGAACTGTTTTGTGAAAGAATTGGCTAGGGAGAGTAGGTTATTCTTTCTGGAAAAGAGATGCAGATCAGCAGTATTGTGAGTACCTGCATTCTTTATGGGGATTGCGGTAATACAAAATATTACACCTGGGGTACCTGCTTGGGTTTGCTGTGTACCCATCTTGATATTGGAATGAGGAGCCAGGGCAGTTTCTTCATGGATCTGGCTGGAGGTTCATTCCTCCCAGTATACGTGTATCTCCCATCTCTCTTACAAGATGGAGAATGCTAAGCGTTCTCTTTGAGCTGTATTCATTGTCATGAATGTGCCAAATTTAGAAATAATTAGGAAAATTGTGCAGGAAAATGTTCATTTTAAACACATCAGCACCTTCTTGTCTGCAAAAGATTGGGGACCATTAAGGCTTAATGAAACTCATACACAGTTAAAATGGGAGTTTGTTCTTTTAGATATCTAAACTAATAACTTTCCCCCACATTCAGAAGATTATATAAAAAAAATTGTTTGACCTGTACTTGCCTTTAAATAATTTTCTTGAGCAATTTGGATATATTGTGCATTAAGGATGTCATTCATTGCACTGGGATGCAGAAATCTGGGTTTGCTTCACTTAGTAGAAGTTAAATCTGGAAAAAGAAGTACAGAAAAATAGTGTATTATTGGTTAGTGCTGTTTTGTTCCAGTCTCTATAACTCTGCAGGGAGGTTACTAGACTTCATTTATGGAGTAACAGTGTAGCATTGCCCTCTGTTCCTTCTGGAGACACAGCACTGTTTTTTGTGATAAGGCCCAGTGAAATCCAGACAGACTGTCATTGTCCCTTCTTTTTAGTTTTCATACCTAAACACTGGTGAATTTTTGTATGATGCAGAAAATTCTGGGGCTGGATTTCATGGCCTCAGAGGTGATGGACGTAAACAGACTTGAGATATTTTTGATCTGGAAGGTGAAAACCTGCTTTAAATACACATCTTTTGAGTTTGGTTATTTCTTCTGTGACTTGAATTTCAATTTAAGTATGTTTTGTACAATGCTGTGTGTTTTTTCTCTTCTAAATCTCCTGCTTGGCATGCTTTGTACCTCCCTCCTATGCCCTGGACAGGGAGTAGCTTCCAAGTAGCATGTACCAGAGCAGTCTCCTGTAGCCTGGCAGCCAGAGTGTGCAGCAGAACCTACAGGTTAAAGAAAGGACCTACAGGTTGCAGAATCCAGCTGAAGGGGTGGATATTTAAATATCAGTTGAGTAAACTTAGAAAACGTTGGGATGCTTGTGCTGGTTTGAAAGTAAACCAGCAGGAGAAATTAACCCCATGCAAATACCTTGAGAGAGGTTTCAGGTCAGAGTTACAATTTAATAGAACATTTACAGTAAATGCAACGGTACACAAAAAACTGTTTTAAACCCACGAAGTCAGACTACAGTCTTAAGTACTCTGTTAGTCAGAGTGGCAGTCTCAGTCCTGTCAAATAGTGGCAGCAGTCCTGTTGAAATGATGGTTGAAGTTGAGAGCAGTGGTCCTGTGGGAGGTCTGGTCCTTCTGTGGAAGTTCAGGTCCTCCTCTGGATCTGTCATGTAGTCGTGGTGTCCTAAGTCCCCAAAGCACCCAGATTATTTATAGTCAGATACAGGCAGGAATGCTCAGTGCCTCTCCCAGAGCAGGGAATTTCACAACAGAATGATGTAATCCTATGAGTCATAGGATATTTTTTGGAGTCCTTGATGGCCTAGGTCCTCACAGCTGCCCATTGGGGCTGTTGAGGCATTACGGCCCACTGGCAGAGATGATCTCCTTAGGCTGGGTGTAGTTACCACGGTTCAGTCAATTTGTGAAGACAAAGAAACCACTATCATTATGTACCTGGTTTGGGGGTGCGGTAGGAGGAGAGAGGGTGAGGCAGTTGCCTCTTTTACTTATTTCCCTCTCACTTGCAGCTTGGGGAGACTGGTGTGCACTGGGCAGCTCTTGCAAACGACCCACCATTAACAGTTCATCAAGAATAATGTAGATCTGAGTAGAACGCATAGTTTGGTTACAACCCTACTTGTAACCCAAGACAGATGCCTCACTAGAGTTCTGGGCAAACTTGCCTGGAAAATCACTGAGTGCAGCCCTGTGCAATATGGCATGATTTATAGCATGCAGGTGTAACTAGATCCAGGAACTCCCTTCTTAGTTTTAGCAGTCTGTTTCTCTTAATCTGTTTTCTTTGTTTTAGATCACCTTTTTTCTGGCTCTAATTTGTGAAAGGAGAATATTCTCTACCTTTTCTGAAAACATCTCCTAACTGCATCAGGACTATTTACCCATTTTGGAAGGCAAAACATTGTCGGTCCCATCCTTCAGATTCTTCTCTAACCTTTTACCTTCTCCATCTCTCTAATCTTTTACGTTCTGCATTAGCAGATTTTCTATTTCCTCTACACCTAGACCACTTATTTAATGCAGTGAAGTATTCAAATTCTGGCTGTCCTTTTCTGTCCCTCCTAGCTCGAGGAAGGGCAGAAGATAAGAGCTTTCATTAAAGTGGTGTTGAACACAGATTAAATGTTTAGCAAGTTGGCATCTTTTGTAGGTCAATGAGCAGTATGTGTGATTCCTTGCAGTTGTTATTAGGGTTTGGTCTAGCTCATATTGCAGTCCTGTACCAGCATTGACAACATTTCTGCTTTTGGTTTATGCTCTGAGAAATAAAGAGTATATGATTTCTTGTCTCACTGCTTGGAAAAATAGTAATTTTTAACTGACATCACAGTTTCCAATCAAAATTGACTTAATATTCTTATCTGGGGTTTTGTTCCGTGTTTCAGTGGTCTGTAGTCTACAACCAAAATTTTGTCCCATTAAGATACTGATGTTGAGAGAGAATGACAAACAGAATGTGAATACTTTTTTCCCTGCTCTAGAACAGCACGACTTTAGGAACAGTGATTGCATTTTAAATAGTGCAACTGTGCTAAAGAGATCCAAATTATATTCAGTTGTCGCTAGTATGATTGTCCTGCCTTGGAAGATGTTGGAAGCTCTTAAAGTTGGTGCAGCTGCGTCTGCACTGCAGGTTTGTGTTAGTGGAGCTACCTTTGAAATAAATAAAATGTTGGAGGTACAAGAATCAGTAAAGCATAATACTGGCTGCTCCTGTGTGACATAAATATCTCTTGTATTTGATAATTTAATGTGATTTAATGTTTGAGGGAGAAGCTTTTAAATTTAAAAAAAAAAAAATTGATCTGTTTTGGTGAAAAAAGCTTGATTGCTCTTTTGGCTATTATGATTACGTACACATGCGTCTCATGGAAGATTTTCATTTGCAAAGGAAATATTTTTGTACCGTTCAGGATCTCTGCTTCCACTTTTTAATTGTTATTCTCCAGAAACATACATGAAAAATATGTGGGGAAGGCTCACATTTTATTACAGTTTGATTCTGTAATGTATTTGTAAGTGGAAGCTTGGGTGTGGATATTAATAGATTTTGTTGAATTAAAATATGTAGATCATGTATTTCTTAATTGACATGATGGTATTGAGCTCCTCTAGCCTTCATTTCTATTAATGTGCACTTCTTGACTTTGAACAGTGTGAAGAGTGTCTGTGCTGGCAGCATGGAGTCTGTATGGGCTTACTGGAAGATAATATACCTGAGAAATACACCTGCTATGTTTGCCAAGATCCTCCAGGTACAAAAATTTAAGCTTACAGACCATTGTTATATATGTAGTAAATCTACTAGTTTACCTGTATCTAGTCTGTATCTATATCTACCTTTCTGAAGAATTATTTTTTCCCCTACCTGTGACTGTCACAGTAGGTAAGTTTAAGAAAGTTTAATTTTTGTGAATGTCCATGAGTCCATATTGTGGAATTACAAAAGGACAGGAATGGAAAAGAATGTTTTCACTGTGATGACTGTCTGTCACATATTTGCTGTAATAAGGATTGTACGGTCTGACTCTGACAGATGAGTGTTGAAAACACTCAGGAGTCTCAAGCAAAGACATGGGCATATCTTAGGGGATGTGGCAGCAGCTCTCCCCCAACAAATCAGGCTTATGTGTTCTTTAAAATCAGGTGGCACAAGACTCCTGGCTTTCCTCAGCAGTGGCTCTTGTCATTGACTGCATTACCTGCTGTCGTGGTTTGACACTGGCCAAACACCAGGTACCCATGAAAGCCACTTGTTCACCCTTCCCTGCTACAGCTGGGTAGAGGAGAGAAAAATTTAACAAAGGATTCATGAGTTGAGACTGGGAGAAAACACTCCAAGGGCAAAACAGGCTCAACTCACAAAGTGAGTTTATTACCAACAAAGTCAGAGGAGGATAATGAGAAGTAAAATGGGCCCTTAAAAACACCTTTTCTTCCCCCAACCCCTCCTTCCTTCCCACCAACAGCGCAGGGAGACAGAGTGTAGGAGTTTTGGTCACTTCATCACCCAAGATTTTCTTCCACTGCTCAGAGAGAGAATTCCTTCCCCATTGGGACTGTGGAGTCTCTCCCATGGGAGACAGTTCTCTGTGAACTTCTTGGACATGGGTACAATCTCACAAGCAGCAGTCTGCCCAAAACTGCTGCAACATGAGCCCCTCCCAT
>VZSR01002515.1:375700-396889 GCA_013398615.1 Brachypodius melanocephalos
TGGAAGCTTCCAGCAGCTTCTCACAGAAGCCACCTCTGTGGCTGCCCCACCCCACTCCCCCCCCACCAAAACCAGGCTATGCAAAACCAACACACCTACAATAACCTATATATTGGTATTTACCTGAGGTGACACAGTCAGAGTTGATTAAACAATATGTTCTCTCCTCCTTAGCAGATGTTTGTAAAAGTCTTAGTCTGTCTTACACCTTAGGTAAAATTACACTTAGGGGATTATTTTCTGACTTTCTACTGTATGGATTAAAAAGCCTTGATGAAAGTGAAAATGGATCTCTCTTCACCTGATGAAAAGACCTTTATGGTTTATATATGTATTTGGATTGTGATCTCAGGTTTTTTTGGCTGTTGGAAGCTACCAGCTCTTCTGTACTTTAACTCATAGATTTGTGTAGTATGTTTACTGCTGTTGTTTGTACTCTCAGCAATGAAGACATGCTACACTTAAATTTTAAACTTTTACTACAGAGATGGCAATATATTTAAGTTTTTTTTAGACTATCTTGCTTCTAGGATTTTAACCTTCTATTAAAGATATTTTGCTTTATGTCAGTTGAAGGTAGTTTTAAATAGAACTAAAATGCACATGCAAACTGAAGTTGTGTCATCACACTTGAATATGAGTGCTTTTGTGCAGAAACTGATTACAGCTTCATTTGTTTATTTCATCATTAACTATTCATTTGAAGATTGTGAAATTCACACTGGAGGGGCCTTAATTTTTACCTCTGTCTTGAAAAAGGAAAGCATGTTCAACTTTTTGACTGCAAAGATGGATTTTCAGTGTCTCTCCTTTTGGCTTGAAGTGGGCTAATAGGCTGTATGAGTCTGCAAAGAAGTGGCTTTCAAAACTGCGCATGGCTATTCAGCAAACTCTTACTTAGGAGCTTTCCCCAGTTTAAACTGCTGAGACTTGTAACAGCACCACTCATGCTTTTAGAAATAAAAGCAAATTTAGTGTAATTTTCTCTAAAAACTGTACTAAATGCTATTTTACTTAGGTCTTTTTGAGTCAGTTGGGATTTTTAAGAGATTTGTTAACATTTACCCTTGCTTAAACATGATCAAGATGATTATGTAGTGCAATTGCTTGTGGATATAGTCTGGTGTCTCCTCTTAAGGTTATATCCTTGAAAAGGGAGTGCTTTTATCTCTGGGTGCACATCACCTCAGTTGTTCAGGTGACCATGAAGTTCTCAAAGTCACTATTTTATTCTTGTGGATTGAACTCTTTCTGTCACAGGTGCCAGCTTCTCTAAAGCAGAAATTAATGAGGGAGGGCTAATGCAGGTGGCCAGGAGTGTCTCCAATGTGGTTCTGACGATACCAAAAATACTGCTTGCCTTCCTGCTTGATACAGTGTATCTGCCTGGAAGGTTGAACTGGCACAGCTTTCAAAATTCTTTTTTACCCTGTCATAATTTCTGATGCCACCTAATACCCATGGATTACTATGTAGTGCCAGCCTCGCTCTCATTCTGCTGCCTAATAACATTTTTTTTCTTTTTTCTTTTTCCTTTTTCCTTTTTTTTTTTTTTTGTTCTTTTCATTTTCGCTTCTCCTCTAGTCAGTATTAATCTGCTTATATTGGAGACCTTTTTGCAATTATGGTTTTCAGTCTGTGCTTCAGTTTTATCTCTGGTTTTGTGGACTTGCTGCCTGGGCTGTACATAGGCAGTGGCTGAAGCAGTTGTTTCTCTGGGTGCTGAGCTGTCCACTGAGAACATCTGTAGTAACTGTACATTTTACAGGGTGTGGGGGACCTTTTGTTAGGTATATAGCATGAAGGTTTTTTGTATGTGGTTGCAATTTAGCAAGCATATTTCCTTGTAATAATGTTTGCTTGGCAGTTTAAGTTACTTCTATTGATGCATTTGTCACATTCAACACCATTTCATTTCAGCTGTTGTTGATATTCAATATCAAGATATAATACTGTTATTGATGTCTCTTAAGATAGTTACCATTATCAGTAGCTTGACTTAGGCAGTTTTTCAATCAGAACCTCATCCTTTATTCCTTCAAAACGTACTTTTGCACAACTGTACTAATACATGTTGATGTTGGAAAACAAGACCACTGGGAAGCTCATTGCATGTTTCTGTCTGCAGAGAGCTGCATTCAGACTGTAACTTCTGTCATAACAATGGTTAGACTAGACAGTGTGATACCCTGCTAAAAATACACCTTTCTCAGCCTCATCTGTTATTGCCTATTATGGATGTCCTTTGGTGGAAATTGGAGTCTGAATGCTTTTACAGTTGGACGGAGGTTTTTGGCTTCCTGCTTTACAAGCTCTTCATTTGTTCAGGGTTATGCCTGCTGTTACAGGATCTTCATTGGTTCTGTTGATAAGAACAAATAAGCTGTTGCATTACCTGGAGATAATCAGAATTACTACCAACAATGTCAACATTTCATTTTAATTCACTCATTACTGTCACTTTAGGTCAGAGGTCCAGCTTAAAGTACTGGTATGAAAAGGAGTGGTTAAGTAATGGTCACATGCATGGCTTAGCATTTTTGGAAGAAAATTATTCCCACCAGAATGCCAAGAAGATAGTGGCCACTCACCAGCTGCTTGGTGATGTACAGCGAGTGATCGAAGTCCTGCACGGGCTGCAGCTGAAGATGAGCATATTACAGTAAGCAGTATTTACATACTAGCTGGCATATTCTCCTCGGGAATTAGACTGCAAGTATAAAAATAACCAGAAATTCAGACATGGATTTGTGCTCTGTGGATTTATAACATTGAATTGCTAATGTGATCTTGGGAGAGGACTTGTCTGCTTGAAAACTGTTTAAGTGGATTGAGTGTAAATGGACAATGTGTATAGAAACGGTTAAACTAATAAAATAATAATGACCTTTTACTGAATCACCCAAATGGATTTTAAGTGAGAACAGGATAGACTTATAACCTATCACATCAGTTTTGCAGCACTTGCTTTCTCCATTCCAGGAAATCTGGTCATAGCTTGTCCAAGAGGAATCAGATCTTTTTGTTTGGTACAGTATGTTGTTCTGGTGCAGTGGGATAGTGGTTGCACCCTCAGCAACCTGCAGCACTTCATTTCTGAACAAAGGTCATTTCAGCTATATATACAGAAAATAACATAATTATTTACATAATAGGATTTTTTCTATCAAGTCAACTTTTCTGTGTATTTTCCTATTTAAAGTCATCCTTGGGTTCTGATCACTGAAATTTTTTTTTAAACTCAAATCCAGCAGTTTTAAATTAACTGAATTCCATAATTGTAATTTTTAGTTGATAAATTGCATGGCAGCAGCTGTTTGGAAAACAAAGTGATTTTGGTACTTTTTAGATCCTTTTCTCTGATCTGTGGTGTTGCAGGTCTACTGACCTCTTAAGAGAGTAGCCATTTTAACGTAGGGTTTTGCTTTTCCATTATAAGATCCTTTAGTTAGATCTGCAAGTAATCTTTCCTTCTTGGAAGCTGAAACACGAATATTTTAAGGCCACTCCTTTGGCCTTTTGTTAAAGACGTTGTGAATTGAGATTTAGGTAATACTGAGGTAGGGAGCACTGGGCATGTATGTGATGGTTGCTGCAGGTTTTGTTCCTTTTCTCTCCCATGCTTAAGTCAGTGTGATGGCCTGGCTGAATTAAAGGTGAGGTGCAGTGCTGTTTGGATCATCTGGTTAAAAGCTTCAGCAGTTGTTTTCTTTATCATTATATAAATCAGAAGGTATTTAAGAAGCTGCTGAATTAGAATAATTGCTATATTGTTGATGCAGATCAGCAGATAGAGAGGAGATGATTTCACAGGTGCTTGAAATGATTAGGAGACTTTTGCTCAGTGTTTCAAGGAGGTGGCAAAGGACCCAAGGTGACCCTGGCATTGCTATGGAAGGGTGAACCTTCAGCAGGCAGGAGTTAAAAGGTTATTCACGTATTAGCATTTGAATTGTCATCCTTAGGTAACTCGTGCATCATTTTTCAGAAAAAAATTCTGTCTTCTGTAAAATGATCCCTTGCTCTGTTCTGAGCATACTGTAATTTCTTTAGATGTAGCAGGTGAGTGGAGCTTGAGCAGAAAGCTTTGGTAAATGAACACCCGGCTTTCACTTTTCCAGGCATGCCTTCAGGATGGTTCACCAGGGAGATACATCCTCGCTGTGCCAGCACTGGAGGCAAAGGTGCTTCTGTGAAATAGTCTGAGCACATCCTTGGCAGCTGTACTCACTCTGGTTTCCTCTGAGAGACATTGAAGAAACCTGAGCTGCTGCAGGATGGGTTAGAAAGCAGTTACTGCCAAAGTCAAGTGGTCGTGTTTTGTTGAGTGGTTTGGTGAACAGCTAGAAAAGCTGGATCAGCTGAATAGAATAAATCCATCCACTTTTGCAAGGAAGCAGAGATGGGAGCTTGAGGGCAGCCCCTACCTGTACAGCCCAATGAAGGTGCTTTAGAGTAAGGATTTGCTCTGCTGTGTTCCTGCAGCCTGTAGCTAGCAGATGAGCTGCCAGCCCTTTGAAGACAGCAGAGTATTCTGCTTTGCTCTCCTTTTACTGCTGTTTTGATGCCTGACACAGGGAAGAACATGGGATGCAGTACTCACTCTAAATCTTCTGTTTGTTGTTTCTGTAATAATTTGATATCTATAGTTGTCCCTTCTACTGGAATAAGTAATGTATTATTCAATTTGAAGACGATTAAAATAAGAATTTTTCTAACAACAAATGAAGGGAACTATGGCCACCATGGAACATCACCACGGTGTTTGTGTACCATACCTTACTAAAAATATCCCACTTAAAATGAATTTCTGCTGTTAATAAGTTGCAAATATTAAAGCAAAAATGTTCCGTGAAGGACCAGCATTGGTGAGAAGTATGTGTCTATTTGCAACTTAAGATTTTTCTTAAACCAAACTTGGCTTTTTTTTTGCTTAATTATTCTTAATTGCATAATTAATTTACGTAAGAGGATAGTTTGCTTAGTTGCTTTGGCATTTAAATCGAGTGGTTTACTTCTTTCTGTTTGAACAGAAATAAAGAACACCCTGACTTAAAGCTTTGGTGTCATCCATGGAAGCACATCACAGTGGATGAAAAAATCCATACAAAACACATCATTCACTTCGAAGAAAACTGTTGCAAAGAGGAGACAGCAAGTTATAGAACTTGGAATGGGACAGTTGAGAAACCCTCAACAATTCCTTCTGTGGAGGAATCTTACATTACGAGTGAACATTGTTACCAGAAGCCTCGGGCCTACTACCCTGCCATAGAGCAGAGGCTGGTTGTGGAAACAAGAGGTTCAGCAATGGATGATGGAGTAAACAGAATAAGGGAAAATGGGGATGATACCCTCTCAGAGAGGTTTGGTTGGAATCTGGACCAAGAAATATGCAAGATGGAAAATGAATCAAAACATAATTACTCTAAGGTATTTTTATTAAAATAGTCCTTTCTGACAAAGAGCAAGTGTTTGCCTGGCAACTTACAAACTTCAGTCTTTTTTAATACTTTCTGGTCTGTGTTTATTTTTTTGTTATACTGTTAAATTTAAGTTGCCAGTAACAGTTAAAATGATAAATGTGATAAACTCCTTCATTTTATATTATAATTGAAAAATCTAGGTTGACTTCTGGACCTCAAGTCATCTGAAAATGCATTATGGTCCACTAGTAGTTCATTGCTGCTTACTTTCATGTGTTAAATGAAAAACAAACACTAGCAAAGAGATAACAGGCCAAGCATATATGATACTACCAAATAAACTGGTTGGCCAGCTTCTAATTATTTCCATTTTGTTTCCATGTTCCATCTAATAGCTGAATTAATTTTAGGTTCTTCAAGGCAGCATTTCAAGATGGGAAAAAAAATCACTTCAGTCTGAAGTGGATTTTTTTTAAGACTGATCACCATGAAATAGTCCTGTATCTTCTTCTACTGGAGCTTGTTTAGGATGTCAATTTCAGGTTTAGCTTGTCAATTCTTGGTTCTCATTATCAGCTCTGTCAGCCTAGTAAAGGCCTTTCTACTCCCCAGTGCAAAAATTTTGCTTCTATTAGTTAGTACCAATTCCTATGAAATGTTGCTGAGAAATGTTGAACACCCTCTGGGATATGAATGAAGCAACTGCTCTAGAACCAGGCTAAGAGAGCTGTGGGTGTTCACTTGGAGAAGGATCCAGAGAGACCTGAGAGCCCCTTCCAGTGCCTAAAGGGGCTCCAGGAGAGCTGGAGAGGGACTTTGGACAAGGAATGGAGTGACAGGACAAGGGGGAATGGCCTAAGATGAAGGAGTCTAGATTTCAGATGGGATAATAGGAAGAAATTCTTCCCTGTGAGGGTGTTAAGGCCCTGGCACATGTTGCCCAGAGAGGGGCAGGGGCTGCCCCTGGATCCCTGTTCAAGGCCAGGTTGGACAGGGCTTGGGGCAGCCTGGAATGTAGTGGAAGGTGTCCCTGCCCATGGCATGTGTTGGAACTAGATGATCTTCAAAGGTTTCTTCCAACCCAAACTATTGTACAGTTTTATGATTCCCTGAAATACTGATCTCCATTTTTTTAGATTAAAGGTTAGGATAGCTCTTTACTTCATCTGTATGTAAGTTGTAATTTGCTGCATTTAACTTCTCTGTCAGTTTATTGAGATTGTGTTATGTTTCCTAGAAAGGCAAATATTTTAGTTCTTCAGTCTAAAAGAGCCTTTTTCTAAAGGCTCATATTTCAGCAGAAGAAAGAGAAAAGTAGGGGAGTAGAATGAATACTGTTGATGTTGTAGTCAAGTTTTTAAGGAGTGATAATGCTTGTTTGGAGATGGTTCAGTGAAAATTTTAGTAGAATTTAGATTAGATTCCTTAAGGAAAAGAATCCGTTTTCACTCCTGAATTGTTTGCTCTTTAATTGATTATTGTCAGGTAAAAAACAGCTTCAGTGTTCCCTGAGATGCACAGATTCAGGGCAGGTTCTTCCAGAAGAAAAGTGGCAGGGAGATAATTACACATGTATATGTTACCTTCAGAAAACCAGATGCTTGTGAAGTACAAATAGTTTTTAGCAAAATACCTATAAAATATGTTTGTATTTAGATCTTGCCCAAACCAGTTTAGTATCTGTATATGGTCTGTCTCTCTTGCTCACTGGCCTGTGATGAGTTGAGCAATTAGGGGTGGACTCAGGCAGTTTGACTCCCCAGTTGTTTCACTGTAACAAATATTTAATGTGTGTATTTCTGCTAGGTGAGAGAGTCTGTCTCTAAGAAAGTCTCTCCAGAAGAAGCTATTGAAATGAAATTGCTGGAAAAAGACAAAGAAGGAGTTGTGAACTCGCAGCTGCAGTGGCAGCTCAATCTTTTAGCTCACGTGGAATCTCTGCAAGATGAAGTCATACACAGAATGGATTTCATTGAGAAGGAGCTAGATGGTAAGTAGTGTTATTCTAGTTTTAAAAATAACCTTTTTAAAACTGAACTACCTGTTCAAAGCATGTTAACCAGAATTTAACTTCTTCAGAACTAAAAAGAGGTGAATGTTCCATTACCACGTTTCCTAATAGAAAATAGACACGCTGCTGATGTGGGGGGTGGATTTTAAAACAAAGAGCAGAATTTCACAGAACAAGTTCTAGTTAGGTCATCTCTAAATAGTTGCATCAGATGTTGTACTGGTACATCTTTGTGTCTTTTTGCATTTAGGTTTTTGTCATTTTCGAAAACTCTTCTGTGTGTATGCATTTCTCTGTTCTTCAGGGCCTTGCTGGCTATGTTAATCCGTTCTGGGTGGCCTCTTCAGTGCACAATGCTCTTATCCTTTCCTCTTAATTCTTCACTTAAATGGCTTTTAAGATTTTCATAATAATGGAAAACTTACAAACTTTTTGTGTTGCATTAAATGATTCGGGATAGTTCTTTACATTTTTAAGTCTGACCATTGGTTATGTAGTTACAACAGGGCTTTACTTACAGGGGAATCCAACTTCTGCCCAAGAGTCCTCTCTTTGTAAGTAAGGTACTGGAAAGTTGGATTGTTAAAGGGCCATTTCAGGTAGTGAAGATTAGTCAGGACTGTACTGCCTGCAGAAGCTCTGGTTCCCAAAAGTTAGACTTCCTGTACCTGCTGCTGAGCAGGGTCTATGCACTGTGTTGCTACTTAGAGCAGGAATTTTCTTACTCCTAGGTGGGATGTGTCAGTAGCGAGTGATGCTGCTGGTTCTAGTTCTGGATGCAGCAGGTGCTGCCTGTGGGTAAAATTCACCTGTTGATCTGGTTGGTGGCAGTGGCTGCTCTTGGCAGAGGTATTTATTCTGTCTTCAAGGTTTCATTCTCCATCTACAATACTGTCAACATCCCCAGAACTCATCATAGTCCAGCCTGACCACATTCCTTGTGGTTGTGTTACACGATCACTCAACTAGTCTTCTGCTCAGTGGGATTTCTTGTTTCCCACTGAAAAGGTTTTTGAAACAGGAGCTCATCTTCCTTGTACAGCACTCTGCTGATTCGTGCTTTTGATCTTCATCCCCATTTTGTGTTGCCTAGTTCTGTCTTGGTGAGTTGTGTTCCATATTGATAACAGATTCCTTTCATTACAATAGTCCCATCCTTGATGACTTAAACTCCCTGTACCACAGTGTCCTTGTCCTGGAATGGACACAGATCAGAGGAAGTTCAGCATGAGTTTTCAGTGTCTGGTCCGGAGTTTTCCTTTCCTACTTTTTCCTAGGAGCAGCAGCTTCTCCACCCAATCCCATGTGAATTATTTGGTTATGTATCAATTTACTCGATTGTAAATAAAGATTGGTGTGAGGTGTTCAGTTTTATGATTTCTCTAATAACAGTGTTAAAAATATTGCCTACTGCTTTCTCAAGATCTACAAAAGATTTAAAGAATTCTTGTTTTGTGACTTCAGATGAGCTGTTTGCTGAGAACTGCAGCAGTGACAGTTTCTGTTTTCTTTGCAGTTCTGGAGAGTTGGCTAGATTACACAGGAGAGCTGCAACCCCCAGAACCACTGGCTCGACTCCCACAGCTCAAACATTGCATAAAGCAGCTGATAACAGACTTGGGCAAAGTGCAGCAGATCGCGCTGTGCTGCTCCACGTGAGGCTGGAGAGCGCTGGGCTGTGACTGCATACAAAGCTGGAGTGTCTGATGGGAGCATCTCTGAATCTGTAAATGAAACTGGCATGCTGGTTGCATGGGATGCAGATTGACTTCAGTGACTTGTGAAGAAGTGTTGTTCAAAGAAGAGCAAAAAGGTTATTTCAGGTCTATTAGACGATTACAATGCTGTGGAAAAGGTCATACTCTTGTCTCCAGAGGTTACATGTTGGTTGATAAGTTACGCTCAAGTTTTCACTCCTTACAAATTGCTCATCAAAACGATAGACTTTTTCATCATTTAAGTGACTAAAAATTGTGCCACTGAAGAACAGAGTTCTAAGAGCCAAAAAAGTTTGGTTGACAGGGGTTGTAAATAACTTTGCATAGTTTAAGTGACTCATGTCATGTTTTATTTCTTCTGGTTTATGCATACTAGCACTCAGTATTTAATCATTAGGAGATGTTATAACAGTTTCAGACTTAGTATGTATGAATGTCCAGCTCTTGACTATAAAGCGTTATGTGAAGGTTTTCAAGTAACAGTGGCCTGACCCACACTTCTATTACAGTAAGTAATGTAGCAGGAGGTCACAGGTGGATTGCACTTATTCCCAGAATAAAGAATTATTTTCCATATTTATCCTGTCACTGTCACATAACTTGGTACTGGGGAAGCCCATGAACATGGTGTTCATGTGCATTCTTGAGCTCCTAAATCCAGCCTTCCTGTGCCCCCTGCAGCAGTTGCTGGTGGGATACCATCGTTGCAGTAGTATGGAATGCCACCGGGAGAGGACTGGATGACCACACTTTGAGTTCAGGCTGCAGCATGGTCTGTCATGGATGTGATGTATTTTCTACCCATTTGTTAATAATTGCCATTCCGGTTATATTTGGAAATGTAGGTTTTTTTCGATACTCTGGATGTATTCATTGTAAAGACTTGCTATGAATGTGTGGTTTTGGGAATCGGTTTTTGTGTAAATAAAGCCTCAAGATCTATGCATGAGGTGCTGTCCTTGTTGACAGTGAGTGGGTTATTATCTTCAATGGTCTGTGTTCACAAAGTCCCTTTTTATACCTTAAGTTTTAATTTTCAGTTTGTATTTACTTTGTGATAGCAAGGTGACAAGGCTGCTGATGTTCAGTCATGTTATAAAGACCCTTTGGAACATTGTGAGCATTTGAGAGGTTCAGAGTCTTTCAGCTGCAGATCACCACTCCTGAAATAATGGCTGCAACTTTAGTTTTCCTTCACAGACGTTGCTGAGTTCAGCTCCCTGTGGAACGTAGTGAGCTGGTTTTGCAGTGAGAGGGTGTCCTTAAAAAGGTGGATTTGTTACTCTTATTTTATTGTGTGCAATGGTACTACCAAAGAGTAACATTCAAACAGAGTTGTAATGGAAAGGCCTATACCTGTTCAAATTATTAATTTGGAATATATATCTGTAATGTGTTTATTCTGCAGAGAATAATGAAAACTTGAAATATCCGATGTTATTGTAGGAGTTACAGTCTCTACATGGTGAATATTTTATTTCCTGAGAAGACAAAATAATTAGCATGCCCTAGGTAGTAACTAAGACTTTTATGCCAAAATTCAGTTCAGAGAATAATCTGTCTCACAGCTTTATAATAATAAGTTGGTATATAGTGAATACAATGTACATACAGCAGAGAAACAAACTTACTTTTCTGTAACACAATTGGAATAAAGTTTACATGGTATTTTAAGGATCAATTGCCTCTCTGAAGATGAGACCAATGCTTATACCTTGGCTTATTCCTGTCAGGTACCTGAGCTCATATAGCTCTAGAGGAGGTAGGGGTGACCAGACAACCAGAACAGCATCAGAGAAGCCTCCTGGGCAGCTGGTGATTTTCAGGTGAAATGGACCAGAAAAGTTGTTCCCTGTTTACCATCTGTAAAGCAGGACATGGCTGCATGGGAACAGCTTGGTTGTGCTCCCAGTCTGAGGGTATTTAAGCACTCAGTCCCTGAGCAGGCTTCTTGTTCCAAAGGGGGATTCTTTCTCAAGCAATGGCTTTTGTGTGTGCGTTGTGTGTTTTCACTTGTCAGTTTATTTTTGCTCAGGGCAGTACTGGAGGTTTGGAAGAAAAGGCAGTTCTCATGTCTAGGTCAAGTTGCAGATCCTAGAGACTTGCATCCCTTCAGTAGTGCTGGGGAAGCCCTCGCAGGTAAAGACTGAAAATATTTATTTAAAATAGAGTAGTACTTCTCATGTTCAGGGAAGATTCTTCATTGTGTTTTGCCTGGATTAATTTCTGTCCCTTTTTTTTGCAAGTTTCCTCCTTGTTATTTTTAGTCTGGACCAACTGTTCAGACTGACAGGTCACCCTTTTGTTTCTTTAAATCACTGGTAAGTGAATGCGACGTGGAGCCTTGATGAACTGAGCAATCATTGCACTGTGGGTACACGTGTTTGTTGATGCACTATTAGAACCAAGGGGCTGTACATAGAATTTTGTTTTGAGCAATATTTGCAAAACTTGAAAACTTCTGTATCTTGGTGTTTGGAATAAATAAAAAATAGGTTTTTGTTGGTTAAGTCTTAGTAAAGTCTTTGTTTCAATTAATGATAACTCAATAAAGTAATCTTGGAATTTTTTCTTTCACATCACTTTGGAATGCAAGTACTGTAGTTTGTCAGATATATATATATAGATATATATATAGATATATATATATATCTCCTAACTGTTGCTAAAGTCTGGAAATTGTTTTCCAGATCTATGTTACATAAATATCCTTCATAGTGTGTTGAATATTGTTAAATGGGGAGCTCATACATTTTGTTCCCAAATCCTAATATATGTAATATATTAGTACTTAGTATGTGTGATCTGTCCCTAATTTTTGTTCTGTTTGCACGAGCAGCTTGTCAGGGGCAGCCACAGCAGCTCAAGGCAGAGGAAACACAGCATTAGTGATGGTGTGAAGCAATGAGCTCTTGATGCAGTTGAACAATCCATATAGAGAAAATGCATGGGGAGAGGAGGAAGCTGGCAAGGGCTGGAGAAGCAGTGTTCCTGCCCCAGGATGCCTGGAGGCAGGGGCAGGCACTGATGTACCTTCAGGTTACATCTCTTCCCTCTCAGTTTGCCCAGTGGGAGAAAAGCAGATGTATTCCCTTTTCTTAGCAAATTTTCCTTTCTAACTTCCTTCTCAAAAAAAGAGTTGTGAAACTGGATTTTAAGGCTGGAGGGTGCATCTCTGCTGGAGCTTGGCGTTTGAAGCCGGGAGAGACTTGGGCCACTGATGGCAGATCCCAGTGCGTCTCACTGCTTGGTGTTTTGGGTTTTGAAGTTGTGATCTGAATCGAAATAATTCAGTGGGATGTGTGCTGTGACTTGTCATATTTTGATGTCCCCTCTGATTTATTTACTAGCCTGGTCTGAAGGTTGCTGTAGATGCAGACTCAGAGAAGGAGGCAGCTCTCAGTCAGCTGTCAGCCTTTGTGTGAGTAGAGTCACTATATTCTCACTGTTATTTGACCAGAACATCATCCGTAATTACAGGATCTGTTGTTGACCATTGTCCAGCCTGTGGATCATGTTATAGATAGGTAATATGATGATTGGCTCTCACAGTTAGGGGATGAATATTGTGTGTCAAGTTGCCAGAAAGTCTCCACCAATGGATGGCAAAGAAGGGTTGACTGACAGACATTAGGAAAGGCCAGGGTTGCTTGATGCAACACCAGGGGTATAAAAGGCAGAGCAGCTGTTTTGTAGATGAGCTTGTAGCTGCTAGTCACAAACTCCCACTGATGCTGTTCTTTCTCCTTACTCAGTCATTTGTTATATTTCATTAAAGTTTAATAAACCTTTGAAATTTTAAAATTGGAAGGCAGTTTCTCACAGATGGAGACTCGTCCGGGACGAAAACCTCGTCTCTGTGGACCTAGGAGATTTCAGATGAGAGTTACGCCCTTGCCAAATTTGGTGGCTCAAATGACTTCTGGAATCACCAGTGGTTGCAGGTTGATGCCCTGGGAACAGCCAAAGACTAACAAAAGATGGGGAAGAAGAGAAGAACTCCCTGAAAAACTTATAAAAACATCTGGCGGATTTGCACGTGTGGGAGCTGAGAATATATTTAGCGTGTGAGTGAGACTTGGGAGAAAAAGGTGCCATCCTCATAACTGGTCTGGCCAGAGTTACCTGTAATCTGAGTGCACAAACCCAGGTTCAGGTAGTACTGCATGGGATCCATACTGGGCTCCATTGGAGCTTAGGGACATAGGATGGTTGAGCAGGATCCATGAGCGAAGGGAGCTGTGAGTGGGAGGGAACTCAAGAGCACCTGGGAACACCAGATCTAGGGGATGTTAGATCAGCAGGGACTGTGATCGCCAGGCACTAGTAGCAGCAGGGACCACGGGGGTCTGTGTGGGCGGCAGTCAGGGGTGCTAGGCACAGTAAAATCCTGGTGCCATGGGCTCGCCTGTGCAGGGCTGCCGGCAGCGACTGGGTGTAGCACCCAGCAGGCCTGGCAAGGTTGCAAAGAGTTTCTGGGCCGGGGACCATGGGAGTCCATGTGGGCAGCAATTCAGAGATTCCAGACTGGGGACTACGGGGGTTGATTCACATGGGCAGTGGCAAGTGGGGACCTGGCGCAGTAACTTCCGGTGCTTGCTGACCTGGCCAAAGCAGCTGCCGTGACTCAGGACATGCTAAGCATAGTTAGGCATGGTGCTGCTGGCAGTCAGGGACCAGCCTGCAAGTAGGTATGAACCCACGTGGGCTGTGGCGACCTGGGGCACCCGGCCCGGTGACTTCTGGCACTGCCAACCCAACTAAGGCAGGGGGACAGTAGCGACCCAGGGCGCACTAGGCGAGGTTATGCTCAGCACTGCCGACAGTCGGGGACCAGCCTGGTTATACGGGTGTCTCCATACTGCAGGCTTGTTCATTTGATTCTGGTTTTCTGAAGGGAGGCAAGGTACTTTCTCTTCCTTTGCTTTCTTTTCCTTTTTTCTCTCTTACTGTTAGGAGGCAGGCTTTCTTGTGAGGACTTGTAATTGGCTGTTGCAGGGAGGCTGCTTGAGAGGCTGCTAGAACGGTGGGTCTAAGAGCAAGTAAAAAATCCCCAAGGGGAGGGAGAAATGAAAAGATAGCCCTAAACATCCCCCTGGGAAGAGGACTAGCCCAGTGGAGATGTGACCAAAACAACAAGAGTAAAGTTATACAGTATTTTGTAGTAGAGTGGACTGAGAAGGAATGGAGTTTGACTGGCTGTGGTGTGAGTCAAATGAGGAGTGGATTTGTTGAGTTTTAAACATCTATATAAAAACTAAAGAACAACTTCAGTAAAGATCAGAGGGAGGGGACTTCTCACTGAGCAACCCTTCTAGCTCTAGCCTCTCAGTCCTAAATCTCAAAAGAAAGCTACTCTGCACCCCACCCTGTCCAAACAGAAAATCCTGGATTCAAGAAAAACACTAGCTTAAGGTATGCTTTGTTTTCTTCCTTCCTTTTGCTACCTCCTACCTTTTTATCTTTCTGTGTGAACACTAATTTTGAATCGAGTGTAACACAGAACAGCAGTTCTCCACTCAGATTTAACACTAACAGGTGCTACTTCTGTTTCAAGTTATGAGAAGAGTTTGGGTGTCAAAGGCTTAGATATTTTTCCATGCACATGCAGTAATTTACCTTTCCCTCTTTCAGTCCAAGATGAAATTTTGATGAACCCTTTTTCAAGGTCACTGTCACCCCTACAGATAGGGCTGGAGCTTTCCTTGCCCTGTGTGCCTGATACTCAAGAGACTTGTGAGCTGCCCTCCACAGTAATAAGGACCACAGGTACCCTCCTCTCTTCAGTTAAGGGGTCAGAGGTGCCCCTTGACAAAACACAACAGTTTAGCTACTGCTACCTGCACTTCCCTTACCCTTCCTCTCCTAAACCACTGAACAGCCCCATGGGGATGGCAAGAGCTGAGCCTGGGAACTGCTGTCTTTGAAATTGCATCTCCTCCTCATGGCCAGTGCTAAAAGCCCAGAGGAGATGCTGTCTGCTCAGAACTTGGGGTTCTGTCAGCTGGGTTAGAGCCTACATGGGAGGAGGAGAGGTTCAATAAACCCTTCTAATCCTCTCCTTTGGGCTGGTCAAGCTCCTGAGGCAGACAGGACAGCAAAAAGGTGCTCACTTGTTGCCCTTGGTTTTTCCATGTTTTTACTTTGCCTTCTATGTTTTGGGTTTGCCTTCTGATGTTTATAGAACTTGGAGTCAGATTCTCAAACTTTCTCTTGTAAACAGAGAAATGTTTTCATAGTTTGTCTTCTAGGAGGAGTTTCTTGAGTGATGGTGATGTTCACCAACGAGATTGAAGAGGCGGTGACACCTTTGACCAGTCTCTTGTCCTTTTGTACAGTTGTATATAAGTTGGAATCAAAATAATGAAAAAGAGCATTCCTGCTGACCTTGGACCTCATCCCTGCCTCGTCCTTTCATGTCCTATTGCGACACTCACTTTTGTGCTCTCCTGCCCTTGTGGGGTAAGAGGCAAGAAACAAATACCCAACATGGTCTCTCTTTGACCTTTCCTTTAAGACAGTTCCCACCCCAAAGGCACATAGGGGGCTCTTAGCCCCACCAGTAGGTAGTGGCTCTGCTGACCCCCACTGGGAGTGCTGGAACATCAGTCTATAAATCTGAATAGTTAAATGTTGCCCCGAAGGTAACAGACAGTGAATGTGACTCATGTCAAGACTGGCCTAGCCTTTCTTGTTTGTACAGAGGATGAAATCACTGTCCACAGCAGATACTCTCTTTCCAGATTATCTATGTTATTTACACTAAGAGAGAAATTTCTAAGTTGCCTTTTGTTTCTTCATTAAAGGCAAATGATAATAAGCAGAACTCTGCACAAGGTAAGCATAAATAAAGTCAAAAGATGAAGACTATGCCACAGTGTCTCACCCATACTCCCCTCTCCTGTCCCCATCCCCACCATGTCGTGATCCCATGGGGAGAGACCCACAGGGGCGTCAAGGCAGAGAAGGCTCTAAGAGAGTGCTGTGCACATGTGTGCCAGTGTGTGTAAGTCTGCACATGTTGTGCCTGTGTGTGCTGAGGTGCACAGCTCTGTGTGCACACACAAGTGCTAAAGTGCACGTGTGTGCCAGTGTGCATGGCTGCATGCACATGTGTTTTCTGGTGTGCCCAAATATGAGTGTACACAACCTGCTTTGCGCAGTGTACATATGTGCTAGTGTGCACAGCACTTGGCACACAGATAAGCTGATGTGTGCACATATGTGTGCCGCTGTGCGCAAGTGTTGAGTTGCACACTCAAGTGTGAGTGGGTTTGTGCACAGCTCTGTGCTTGTGAGTGTGCACAAGCTCTGCAGGTGTGAGCATAGCCCTGTGTGGGACATGCATGTGTTGATGACACTGCACACATTGGTGTGCACAGCTCTGTGCGCACATGTTGGTGTGCACAGGCTCTATGTGCAAGCAGGTCTCGTGCTTGTGGGCACATGTGCATTGGTAGAGACTGTACATAGGTGAGTGCCTGTGTGGCACACGTGTGCTAATGTGCACACGTTGGGCATGCACAGCTCGGTGTGTGCTGCTGGCAGGTACTGCTGTGCACAGGGGCTCTGTGCAGGTGAGCAGGTGCCTGTGTGTGTCCACTAGCTCTGCACATGTCCCTGGGTGCACACACGAGCTGGGCACGCCCAGAGACATGGCTCTGGATACACGTCTCCATGCATCCGGCTGCTGTCCCACCTGGGAAAACAGATGTGTGGGTCTGTCACTACTGAGCTTTGCTGGCTGGAGTAGACCCTGGCTCTCTGTGTACGCTCGGTTCTCATAAGGAGAGGAATTTGTCCCTGCATTTAAGATTGAAAAAAAGTTCATGTAAAGTTATGTGCAGTGATTTCCATCAAGTTTAATAGTGTTTAAGTTTCCATTAAATCACTATATAAAACAGAAGTATCTGCAATCCCTACAACTGTTTTTCACGCTCGTAGCTTAAATACCAGCAAGTTGCATAAAGGAATGATCCCTCAAACTACTACCCTAGATTTCAGACTTCATAATATTAACCCTAAAGATTGGGTAATAGTCAAATCATGGAGAGATCAGCTTCTAACTCCTCAGTAGGGAGGTCCTTTTCAGATACTGACCACCACTGAATCGCCTGTGCAAATCACAGAGCGGGGATGGATATGTGTCAACCAAATAAAGGCCCGGTGGAAGAACCCAAAGAATGGACTATAACATCCAGAGCAGGTGAGACAAGACTGACTCTTAAGCAGAGACGGAGAGGTAACCAGGAAAGCCCCACCCTTGACAGACTACCTCTTCGACCAAAGGACAGCTAAGCTGTAACAGTCAAGATTCATTGAAGGCCGACTGAGTGGTGTGATTTTCACATTCTCATCTTCCCTCCCTCCTTCTTTTTCTCTCTCTTTTGCCTTATCTGTACTTGGGTGATAATTTTTGTGGTTTCATGTTGTTGGAAATGATATAACTTTTAAAATTTTAGAAGTAACTTTAGTCATGTGTTTGTTTGCCCTTGCCAAAGGATGGCAGGGGTGGTGGGTGGAATTGAGGTTTCTCTTCAATAGAGACTCCGTTCACCGAGGGTTTGAATTTCACTCTGGGAGGCCTAATGGGCTTTGATCAACAAAAAAATCAACATCTACAGGTTGGGAGTAGCAAGAAGATAGAGAGGAGATAAACAGACATTAACAAATATTATGCCCTCATTAGGTTAGAATCATGTGGTTTGGAAAAGATAAGAGAATTTGATAAGAGAACCAAAAAATGAGGACTAAATTAGCATTGAAGGTGAAGGGATACAATAGGAGATCAAGTACTGAGAATTGTATAATCTAGAACCAATGAATGATAATTTATTTCAGTTTTAAATGTATAAATATGTGAAAAGTCTGGCAAAAAACTAGGTGAGCTGGAATGATTTCTACTGCACATCCTATCTGGAATATAGTAATGCCTGCTTCTCTAACACTTGAAGGATGGTATTGAAGAGTTTCTTTTTCTTTTATACCTGCAGCTTTGGTGACAATTTTTCAGTTGTCATATTCAACTTTCATATTGTTATATTACTGTAAATTATAATATCCAAAATGCATACATACCTGCTTTCCTTTGCAACTGAATTGTTAAAAAATAAACTCTGTATACATGTATTTATACATGTGAAAAACAATGCTCACTTTTAAAAATTTCAAAGGTTTATTAAACTTTAACAAAATACAACAGAAGACTGAATAAGGAAAAATTACAGTACTGGGAGCCTTGTAACTCTCTGCCATGTGCTCATCTACAAAATGGATGCTCTGTCTTTTATACCCTTGGCCCCTCCCAAAGTCTTGTCACAGTCAACTCCTTCTCTGCCCTCCATTAGTGGAGATCACTTTCTCGCAACTTGGTTGGAGGTCAGGTGTTGCCAGGCCGTGCCTGTTAGTAACAAGCCCTGCTCTCCCCACCAAATGCCCCAACTACCAAACCCATCCAGTGACAACAATACGAGGGGCAGAGGAAAGAGGACTATGGGGAGAACATACCATAATAACATAACTATACATTTATAAAACTTCTCTTAACATACACATAATACTCATCCCTTAACTGTGAGAGCCAAACATTGCATTACCCATCTATAACATAAACACTGAACATTTCAGTATCATTTCACTCTAATCCACCCCAAGGGATCTATTAACAAGAATCTGGGTTACTCCCACCTTCTGGGACAAGTTTGTAACACAAAGCACTTGTCACTCCAAAGGAAGTGGTGACACAGTTCTTGAGGAGGTCTGTGCTGCCCACGGCGTGGCTGATATGGCCAAAGTGGCCATGAGTCCCAATTGCAAGGTGTCCTGAACACTGGGGAGCAGCTGGGAAGCTCCTCTCCCTGTCAGGGTCCTGGGCCCTTGGAACACCACTGGGGAAGATCTGCTGTGTCTTCACAGCTGCCCACACTGGGGTGGCTCTGGTAGCTGGTGCGTCCTTCCCTGCCCCAGCTCTTGTGGTTCTTGCTGGGTTTGTTCTGTCCCTTCAGAGCCCTCAGTGTCCCTGTGTTGCACTGCCTGGGAGAGTAGCCCTATAGTCAGCACTCTTGCTCTGCTCTGGCTGGTGGAGCACTGCTACTCTTGGGAGCTGTTGGACCCGCTCTGTGCTTCAGCTGCCTGTTAAGATCTGCTTTGTGCCCATGGCGCTCAGAGGCTGCAGCACTCAACCATGAGAGGCAGGGCCTGGCAGTGCCCTGGGAAGACATTTTCCAGCATAAGTGGCATGTGCCCAGGATGAGGAGATTTTTGAGACAGGAAAGTTGGAGGGCTCAGAGGCTGATGGCAATGGGGAAGGATTTGAACTGCCTTTACAACCATATCCATCCCATTTTACCTGGCTCCAGGTTACAAATGCCAGAGCAGTAGGCTCTTGACTGTGGTCCTCTGTGTAAATGTATCCAACAACCTGGGTGCAGGTTGATGATGGAGGGAGGAACCCAAGAGCCATGTTGGTTCACACAGTGTGGGTCAATAGCAAAAACAAAGGATGCAGAACTCCTCTGAGTTACCTTGGGGCCCAAGTGTGACAACAGCAGGACAAGGCCTGGAAGAAGCCCTAGCCTGTTCTGTACTGAGGCTGCCTGGGCTGGAGGCTGGGGCTGAGCAGGTCAGTAAAGCTCTGGGTGGAGAGAGAAATGAGAAAGTGATGGTAGGTTGCAAGATTAAGCTCATCAGACAGGAAAATGAGGAAGGGATTGGAGCATGTCCAAGCAGGAGACATGAAGCTTTTGGGTTAGGGAGAGGTCTTGCTGCATTCCTCAGGGTGCAGAGAGGGACGGAAGAGAGGGATGGTGCCAAGCAGAAAATTGTTTGTGCACTGCCTCTGGCTGTGGAGGAAACTCCAGCTTTGCTGATAAGGGTCTCTTGAAAGCTCAAAAGTGCAGCTGCTCTGAGACCTTTCTGCTGCTGTTCGGGTCCCTCAGCCCTGCGGTGTAGCTGGGATAGGGGCCGTATATGAGTATTTGTGTTCTACTTCTCTGGAAAATTTATTCCTGCCACAGACCCATTTCTTTCCCCATTGTTCCTAGAGCAGCAGTTGTGCATGTTAAATTACATGTTTAAACCTATTGGGCTCATGAATTTGCCCGAAGACAGTTGGCTGAGAACCAGCACTGGCCCGTGGCTGCCTGCTCACTCCATCTGGGGCCAAGGGCCATGGAAGGAGCAAATGCCCCCAGGCTGAGGCAGTGAAATCAGCCCCATGGGCAAGTCACAATATGTTCACCAAGCCTCAGCTGTGAACGAGGTGCCTTTTAATTGAGACACTACAGATGGTTATTGCTGCATGTCCACCAGGATCCTGTTTTATGGAACTAACAATCCACATGTTAAAAGGTTTAAAAATCAGCTGCTTTGGGTACAGTCAGGGGCTGGTTCCCCCTTGGCTACTGGTCCCAGCAAGTACAGTGGTGAATTATGGGGGTGAGAGCATTCTGAGGGTCCATGGCTGCTGCTCACAGGCCTGCACAGATACCCTTGCCCTTAAAACAGTTGTGCTTGGTCTTGGGAGGTCTGATGGGGTTGGTATGTTCCTCCACCTGGGGCAGGATTTGGTTTGTAGAATATTTCCATCTTCTCTCTGCTGCTGTGGGAGTACATATGCCAGGGGTCCCATTGCAGCCTGTGGGGCAGGCAGGGCTCCTTCTCTGCCTCCTCCCACCTTGGGTGTTGAGTGAGGCTCAAGGGTGCTCATGCATCCTGTCCCAAAATGTCCCGTGAGGGAAGGACAGGCCCTCAGGCAGCTGTCTCCTCCAGCATCGCTGCCTGCCTGGCTCCACAATGGTCTTGGCTGTCTCAAGCTCCAGCCAATGGGCCCCAGCACCAGCAAGTGACTGTGGCTGAAAGCAGGAGAAGGCAGAGCTGGGGGATGGGTGTCTGCCACAGAGCTGTGGCCAAGTGGGGCCCTGTCCTCAGCTATTCTTCACCACCTTCCCTGTGAGGTCCAGCTTGAGGGTGTCAGTCTCTGAGAGGATCAGGTAAGAGCTGTGGGAAACGGTCCGAAGACCCTTCATCTGCCTCC
>VZSR01002515.1:400375-417134 GCA_013398615.1 Brachypodius melanocephalos
ATTTGAGGGACTGCCCCCCTGTGCCCCGGGCGCCCAAATAAAGCACCCCATATAATTGCCTCTGTGTGATTGTATATTTTCTTCCTCGGCCAACAATAGGACTCGTAGGTTGAGGCTGGACAAGCACCATCCCCAGGGTGGTCTCAGTGAAGGGGGTGTGTCCCAGGGTGCCTCCTCAGTTGTAGTAGCACTAGGGCCTTCAGCAGGTGCATGGTCTTGGATGTGATGGGCAGGGATGGGGAGATATGATGCTCACAGATCTGCCCAACACATTGCTGCGCCCAACACTGCCACATTCCAGCACAGCCCCACACCCAGCAGTGCTCCATGCCAGCTCTGCCCCACACCAGCACTGCCCAGCCTATCTGTGCCTGGCCTGGTCTGGGTTATGAGTGGAGCAGCCCTAGCTCTGTCCCATCTCTATCCTCAGCTTCATCCAGGCTCAGCAGCTGCTGCTGGTGTGGGATCATTCATTGCCTGAATTGTGCATGTGTACCATTCATCTTTCAAAGCAAACATTGCTTGTGTCAGCCAGCACCATCCACCCTCCCTCCACCCCCCACTGCCCAGACCCCCACCCCTCCGCCTGAGGTCAGAACCCTCTGATGCACACATGCACCTCCTCCCCTGCAATCCAGCCCTGAGGAAGATCCTTGGTATTTGCTCTTGGCAGCTTCTGAACTCATGGCCCAACTGAGCAACACTGTGTGTACCCCATGATTTCCTGCTGTGCCTCTGCAGTGTGAACAGATACTCGCAGCCTCCTGCTGCAGCCCTGCTGCCGTTGCACATCCTGTTCTGTCTGTGCTGAAATGTGAAAGATTCTGGTCAATCATAAACACCTTGGCAGTGTGAAATGCACTCAGGACCAACAGGGTTTTGGGGCCTTTTGATGTTGTTGGGGGTCAGGATCCCTTTGAGCCTGCATTGAGCTCAGCAGTGCTGTTTTGTGAGTGGTTGATAATGTTTGGGAGAAGACTCATTTGCTGTTCGAGGTGCTGGTGCAGCCCCACTGTGGTTCTTTGGGATGTGGACTGCAAAAGCATGGACAACAAAAGCCTAACAGGTGGCTCAGGCCACAGGAGGGACCCAGGAGCCCTCTCTTCCCACCAGCCTGGGCACACCTGGGGCAGCAGAAATGCACCTTGATCTGGTAGTGAGGACTAAGGCTTCAGGCAAAGTGAAGCACAGCCACCTGGTATTTCAGGAGTTTAGACCAAATAATTGTTGTTTTGAGGACCAGGAGCCCCTGATGGCCCCAGTCCTCCTCAGTGTTGTGATTGACACAGCTTTGCTGTGGCTCCACCCTGAACACCTCTAGGATGGACCATCCCTCCCCACTGCTCATCCCATAATCCTCCATCCTTTGGCCTTAAAAACAAAGAAAAATCCCAACATCAATCCTGAACCTTCCAATTCTCAGTCTTTGGCTGTTGCTCCTCACAGCATCTTCTGGCACCAAGAAGAGTTTGACTCCATCCATTTTGTCAAGGAAAATGTCCAGGTGTGAGGGGGCAGGGATTGGCCATGGCTCAGCCCCAGGGCTGGGGGCAGCAGAGCACTTGGTCCATGGATTTCTAGGTACTGCTGAAGCCTCACCTCTGGCCTTGGCTTCCCCCTGCACTTGAGGCCCTGCAGCCCCCATGCAGAAAACTCAGGCCACGGCTGTGAGTTGTATTTTTCCATGAGTGACCTGGAGCTGAGCTAAGCCAGACTCACCCTGTGCTTCTCAAGGAGCCACCAATACAGAAGTCTGGGATTTTGGGCTGGACACACCACTGAATTAATTTGCTCCAAGGTTTTGAGCAACTGGGAATTCAGTCCTAGAAGTGAGCATAGGAAAATGCGGGGTCCATTTGCCTGCCCTTTCTGCTGGGCATCCCAGTTCCTGAGAGCAGGGAGAGGTCAAGGAAATTCCACCAACTTGCAAGGTCTTACTCCAACCTCTGGGCTGCCTCTCAAGGGGTAGGAATGCATATTCGTGCCCTGTGGCCCCCATCTCACACTCCAGCAGCCAGCAGGGATCAGGATCCAAGTCCAGGGAAGGGTGTCCCAAGCTCAGGCTCTGTGCCTGGATTTGGCCGACGTAGTTCATGGCACCCAAACACTTTGTCCCTTTACTAAACTAATTTTTCACCTTGTATTTGCCTTAGATTTTTTTGCCTTTTTAACAGGAAAAGCATTTGCTTACATAAAAACAAGTCTACTTTTCCCAGTTATATTAAGGACAATTAAAATTTTTCAACCATCACCACTAGTCTTGCCTTGCTTCTGCCTGTGAACCATGTGACAACAGCACTCTCCGCTAACTCACTCCTTTTCCAAATTGCTGAAGTCTCATCTCCATACTAACCTCCTGGTCCAGGAGCAGTCTAGAGCTTGGAGCTCTCTTTCTCCACATTATCATGAACAGCACTTGAGCCAGTCCCTGCTGCCGGATCATTTCCTCTAACTCATCTCACTGTCATTTAAATACTGTGTTTCCTTTCTTTAGGGCTGTATTTCTGGAGGCAGAACCATTCCTGGCATTAGATCCCACTGCTGCACCTACACTGGCTCTTCTCCTGGACATGGTGCTTGCATCCAGCAGTGCTGAACTTCCCACCTTGTCCAGGGGCCAGGTTTCTTTGGTGGTCTCCTCTCTCCTATAGATTTAAACTTCTGGGTTTGCTCGTTTAATCAAGAACCATCACTACTTGTTCATTGATAAAACTGACCAGTTTTTCTCAATCTCAACTTTCACCCAGTTTGCAATTTATGAGAACACTTTATCTCATTTCTGCAATGACCTCCCCCAAGGTCTCAGACAGTCCAGGCCCCAGGGGGCTTTCCACGGGTTACAGTGACACCTGACAATGGGGAGTAGAAGCTGGGTGTGGAAAGCAGCCAGGTGAAGAACCAGGTGCGTTCCACGCCAGACTGCTGCACGTCACTTCCCTGCACCCAGCTGCAGGGTGGATGTACCAACAGACATCCCCCTGCTGCCCAAACTGCCCTCTATCCTCTTGTGCTGTGACAGCGATTAGCTCTGTGTCATGTCTGTGCAACATGCCAGTGCAGAGCATTGCTCCAGGGACAGCACGAGGCCCTGAGCATTGGCTGTTGGGATGTAGTTCTTGCCTGTGCTGCTGCAAACCTGTTGTTTCCATTCTAGACATTTCTAGTTGCATTTTGGCAGAGCCCTTGCAAACAGCAATGCCCTTGGACAGCCTTCTGCCAGGGGCCGTGGGGCCGCCAACCACATTATTCTGGTGCAGAGGTGCCCAGTCCTCTCCCTGCCCTGGAGATGAGTTTGCTGCGAGCATCAGGAGACACTCGGACTGCCAAACCCCCAGGGGTGCATGTCCTGCAGAGAGAAACACCAAGAGCACACAGCATAACAATGAAACTCAGTTATAGCTTTATTCAATAACCGGTACAAAGTTCCCCTCAGGCAGAGCCTCCCGGTCCCATTCCCTATCTGAAATGGAGCAGAACATGAGCATGACCCTGACAGGAGTTGGCTCCCATTGGGTAAGGGCCACTCAGCAGTGAGGAAAGGATGTTCTGCTTATCAGTTGAGACTTGTAGCAGCCTGACCACTCATCCCTTTTCTCCCATTAACACCAGACCCTGGCCTGTAGCAGGCATCTGCTGTCCACCCTTGTTGACCCAGCCAGGTGTAAAAAGGTAGCACAATTGTGAATTCCACAGACAGTAACTACTACCTGCACAGAGGTGTTCACTGCTCATCCTGACCCAACTCACACTAATATATGATTGCTGGCTGTCACATTCACTGGTGTTCCCTGCCCCCATGTTAATGCACCCTGTGAGATCCTGCCTGGGACAGCAGCAGTGGGACACAGAGATGGCAGTGCAGGACATTCTGAGACCTCCATCTGGCAAGGGGCACTGCTTCCCATTTCACAACCTGCTCAATATTAAAGATTCACCTGTGCCAGAGTAGAGCAGTGCCCATGCATCACTGTATCCCACCCTTCTGCTGGGTAAGAGGGTTGCAGAAGTGGTCTAGAGCCAGGGCTGCTGGAGTTTAATCCCTTGTACTGGGTTAATAGTGCACCTTGTTAGTGTAGTTTACTGGTTAATTGCTTTGCTTTTTCAGGAGGCTCAGGTAAGAAATCACTCTGCTCCTTTTTAACACATACACAGGTAAGACCAAGACAGTATTCCTGACCATTTGTCTTTCTCAGGCTGCATGGGATGTGAAACAGCCCCGGGGAGACACAGATCTTCCGTGGGTTCTGTGTCCCAGCTACAGCTCCAGCCTGCTCCAGTGCCTGGAGTACCACATCCTCATGGTCTTACTTTCCCACATCCCACTAATGACATATCAACTGCACCATAAGGGTCCTTTAGCAGAAGCACAACTAGAAAGCAATTCTAAACCTCACAAAGCCACAGAAATTATATTTAAATGAAGAGGGGAGACAATGGCTGTCATCTGAATTGATACACAGCACAGACAGGAGATGGCATCAGCATGTACAGTAATGGGACTTACTAAGACTGTGGAATGTGAATGAGTTTTAAAGAGACTGATGCCAAGGGGATACAGAAAAGATCAAAGTAATGTCAAGTACAGACTGCCAAGGAGGTGGCTGCTCAGATGGGCATGCACAGGTTAGAGAGAACAGTTAATGCTGTGTCAGATGAAATGCTAAATTCTGAGTGGGTTCAGTGGGGTGAGTGGAGCTGTCTGAATCCAGAAGAGGGACTCCTGCCTAACAGGATACTTCCATGGTTTGAGGTGCAGCCTGGAGATCAATTCCTTCTGGGGTTCCAGCACTCCCTTCCCCATGGGTGCTGGCATGAGATCGGCTGCGGCTGCTCTCGCCAGAGCCCACGCTGGAAGAGGAATGGCTACGGGAACGCATCAACCGGGTCATGCTGGCTGCTGGCACTGCAAGAGAGAACAAATGTGGGACTCAGACAAGGAGGCAGTTCCTGGAGCCACAACCACAGTCACTCAGGTACGTGTCACTGGGTAAGCACAGAAAAAGCTGTACCCTTCGGAAGAAAACTCATTCTTCACTGCCAAAATTAAGTCTCTGCATGTCTAAAGCAAGATGTTTAAGGCCCAATTTCAAAAGGTCGAAGGTGAGCAAATGCCAACAGTGTAACTGATCATCTGCAAGTGCAGCCACGGCCAGTGTCTGTGCAAACCAAGGCAGCTGTGGCATGGATGACCTTTTGAAAGTTAGTCTCATCACTCTAGAAAACCACACAGCTCAAGTCATGCAACAATCAACAAAATACAAATGAAAGGTGGAAACCCATAGCACACACAGTACAATGATCAGCCCACCCACAGCAGGACATGCTGAGATAGAGCAAAGCACCCGGAGAACAATTCCACTCAGCACACAGACTGCGGCTGAGGTGGATGCACGGTTGGAGGTACCTGACTCAGTGCTTAGGTGGCTGAGCTGCACATAAGGGACTGGAAATAACATGAGACAAGGAAAGGGATGAATACAGGAAAGAGCCAATTAGTTGCGGTGTGTGACTAGTGGCTGCACTACTCCTGGGACCCCTAGCTACCTTTCCTTCCGTTCCCAGCTCATACACTCCACTGAAAGTTACCAGGATTTGTAAGAACAGCTGCTTATGAGCATCTCAGGGAGATGCCAAGCTCACCTAAAAACCCATCAGGGCCAGATCTCTTCAATGCCTTTAGCTGAAAATCACATTGTACTTGGTGACATTAACTTCCCACTGCACACCCCACACATGCTCAACAGAGATACTGTTTCCCTGATGAATACTGTGTAACTCCAGATATGGGGCAGAAATTCCTGTCTTTGGGATGACAGCGTCAGATTCCTGCTACAAGTCTCTTTCAAGGCCCTTTGCGTCCACCTGCAATGTCAGCAGAAGTACATTCAGCTGCCTCAGCCCATGTACAGCAAGCACAGGAAGAGTTGTTGGAGAACTGGTTTCTGTATTTCTAGCAGGGCTTAGCTGTGTTTTGCTTCTACCTTGTTCTCCCCAAGAGAACTGACCACACTCCACACTGTCCCACAGTCTTGCCCATGAAAGCTGGGAAAACTATTCTGGGACCAGCTACTTATTCTGGAAGGAGAAAATTGGTCTGTCCTTCTCCAGTGCTGCATGTCTTATCGACAAGAGAGCTGACCTGCAAAGTGCTGCTGAAGCCCTTGCTCTGACAACAGCACTTGCTGACTTTACTAACACCAGGAACACAAGAGACATGCACATTGAAACACTCTCAGTGTAGCCGAAAAACCCTCCTCACACAGCATCTTCCTCTGCAGGATCAGGCTCCTTTGGCCAACACTGGAGAACATGACTGTCCTACATGTCTGTGTTACTGCAGACCCCTGAGGAAAAGAACAGCTTCTGCTAAGCCCTGACCATGAGCTGGCAAAGCTGTGAGGAGACCACTGCGAGTGTCCCAGCTCTCATGGTGGCCATGCTGAGTAGTTAGCCAGTCACACAAACCAACCCCTTCCCTAACTCCAGCTTTTGAAGGCTCATCATCTACAAAAGGAAACTCCTGGCCCCAGCAGGGAAGAAAGAGCCGCTGAAGTGCACTGAGAAGCCCTTCTCCTGATGTTCCCGAGTAGTAAAGCCCTTCTTGGAGATAAAGAAGTAAGGAAGCCTTTCTCCTTCAATTCCTCAGGAACACCAAGGGCAGGGAGCTGAGCAGCTGTTAGTCTGTCACACTCAGGTGACAATGTCTTCTGCCTCCAAGCATGGGGAGGAAGCCATAGGGCAGGACATGCACTGCTGCAAAGCACAGCTCTCTCTGGGCTCCCTGGGTGCCTCAGAAGTGACCCTGGAACCCGTTCTACCATTAGAGGGCTTTGTTCTGGAGTATTGCTTAACCCTGGTGAGTCTGAGAGAAAGAGGAACATCTGAGGAGAAAGGGAGGAGCTCTCAGACTAGTCATGGGGCTGCTACCTCCTTCCCCTTTGGAGAAGGTATGCACAGATTTGCTGCTCTTGGGAACACACTTTTCTGGATTGGCAAAAAGACAGATTTAAAAGGTTTTAACAATACCAGCAACCAGAAAGGAGTCACCAAGACATCACGAAACAACACTAGTTTGCTAAGGCTTGCCATGACACTACTTGATTTTCCAGCATGGATGGATCTCCGGGCAACCACACTAGCTAAGGGGTAGGAACATAGATGCCAGTGGGCTCAGATGGACCAGAAAGCTTGAGTTCCCTTCATGACAACCTTGCTCCAAACAACAAAATTGTGTTTGCCACTTACTGTAGCCCATTCCCTGCACAAAGTACTTGAAGGCTTCAGTCAGCTTGCCAGGCTGTGGAAACAGAGAGGGTGGCTTTAGTGCAAGCAGAAAACAGGGCTCTGTACCACCCAAATGCCATGGGAAAGCCAAGGTGTGTCTCACCTGAACCACCTGGGGCAAGCCCCCGCAGTCAGCCATCTGCAACAGGAAACCAGAAAAAGCAGGTTGAGCTGTCCTTCCTGCCCAGGAGGACAAACCACACCAGCACCACCCACCCACCAGGGCTGAGAGCACCACACTGCATTTTCCACCACCTCACCTCTGCAGCCAGAGCAAGGCAAAGGTGATACACCTTCAGGGACTTGCTGCTGAGGGAACCCTGCACCTTGGAGGGCATGTCACCAAGTGATCTCAGGCCACACTCCAGAAGCCCAACACTTTCCCAGCCACCCCTCTCCCAGCCACTCTGCCCAAACCTGGCACTTTGCACTTCCATACAGCCACCGTGCGTTGCACTGTGGGGTCACAGGTGAGGACTGGAAGGACCAGTACAAAGCCAGGAAAAAGGATGTTGTTGCTGCAGAGAGCAGGGTGGAGGCAGGACATCTCTACTAACTTTCAAGGGTCTTCTCTGCCAGCTGAAGGTGGCCAAAAATCAGGGACTGGGGGGGACTCCCTGACAAACTCTTCCCTCTCAGCTCTGGCTCCATGAAGGAGAGGGCACAGCCCTGAATGATTGCCCACAAACTTCTCAAAACCAAATAAAAGCAAGCAAAAGAAAGCCAAACAAAAGAAAGCAAAAACCTAAGTGGAGCTGAGCAAAAATAGTGTCTTTATGCCGGCCAGAATGATTATGGAGTGGCACTCGCCTTCAGAAGGGTAGTTTTTGTTGGGTCAAGACGTGAATTGCATTCAACCTAGAAAAAAGGAGAGAGGGACATGGTGTCACACAGAAAACATGAAGACTCAAGATGTGGGGTAGCTGCACCAGAAGTAGTGGCTGTCTTCAGCAATGTGAGCTTCTCTGGAGCCTAGAAGGACTGAGCAAGAAAGCAGAGATCATGTAGTAAGTGAACAATGAGTAAAAGATCCAGGGAGGAATGGCAGGTGTTCCACGTAAGGGATCTTGTGATGACAGGTTATGACTTCAACTGAAACCATCCCCTAGTTTTGAGATGCACTATAAAACCCTGAAGCACCTTCTGTGCTCTGACAGCAAGACTGGGAGGGAAGGAGACTTCTGTGCAATGCAGCACAGAATGAAGAGCTGTGACTCTTCATTCAGACACAATGACTGAAGAGGAAGGTCAGTCTCTTGGCCATGACCAGATCTTCTATGTAAGACTGCTGCAAAAAAGGAATAGACAGGGGCTCTATAGGAAAAGCAACCTCAGCAGGAGAGGTTATTCTGGGCTGGGAACCTGGGCAGCCAGACAGACATACTAAGGTGCAGAAGACCCTATCCTGTACTGTGCTGTGGCCAGTAAGCAATAGGAATCTTCAAGGATAGTATCCTAGAAAAGTCAAAACTTGCAGACTTAGTTTCAGACTTCCAGATCAAACAGACCAAGGCAACAGGCCATGGCCAGAAAATGCTCTCCATGCAATGGAGCATCCAATGCTCCTAGGTTCAAGTTACTGCTTCAGGACACTCCTGTACTCTTCCATAGTTCTAGATACCTGCTTTTTGTTCACAACTCTCTGGTCTCCCCACAATCCCTGGCTGAGAGGGAGAAGCAACATCCACCACTACACACACTACCCTTTGCCATGTTGTGCTGGGAGGGAAGTGGGTTATGGGTGTTGGCAGAGGACAACAGCTCCTAAGTGCTGCCTTCCTGATGATGCAGTGCTTTAAGAGAGCTCTACATGGCTCCTCACCACAAGAACTGGAGTCACATTCAGTTATTTTTAATCCACAGGTAGCCCCAGTGTAACAGAAAAACAACAGCAATTCAAGACTTGAACCAAACTGCAGGCAGCAACCTGGCAGACCTTGGGGAAGGACACACAATCCTGAACATGGTCGTCTGCACCACCTGTTGAGCAGGGTGCTCTTTCAGATTCTGCCATCCTCACCTTGGAGTTGCCCTGAGGGCCATTTAGGGCCCTTGAGCCTTGGCTCTCCCATGAGTAGCTGGAGGACTGAAAAAGAGTTTGTGACAAAGAGCCACTGTCTGTAACTAATTCTGAGCAGGTGAAAGCACTGTAGGGTTGCTAAGTGACTTGTGAGGCTAATGTCACAAGAGGAATGTTCATGGATACATACCACTGCTTCCACAGCCGGTGAGTTGTCACCAACAACAAGCAAGGCAGGGCACCTAGTCAAAAGCCAAAACAGAGGTGTTACTCCAAGTGCATCAAAGGGTTTTCTGAGAAGGTTTAGCTTTGTGAACCAACACATTCATGACAGGTTAACAAAAAAAGGCTCGGCAAACTCCCTGCCTGCCATCACACCTTGGCATTTTATTGTATCAAAACATTCTCCAGGGCTTGCAGATGCACCCAGAGTGTCCCCTCCGTGCACACCAACTGCCACTGCTGTTGCACATATGTACCTCTGACCCTGCCTGACCCTGCCTTCTGGAGAATCTCAATGTGTTCTTAATGAGAGGAATTTCAGACACCTCCTTCCCACTGCAGCCAACACAGCCTGTAACACAGCCTTAGACTGTCTTAGACAGTGTTCCCAGTGCTTGGGCTTGGTGCAGTTCTTGCTGAGAAGCAACATCTTTTCTCTTGAAGAGACTGCACAGTCAGCAACTGAGATAGGCTGATTCAGACAACTTACTTGAGTGTTTTTGCAATCATTTCATTGACACCAACAACTGGTCTCTCAATTTCCAGGTCTTTACGACTGAAAGACAAAACATAACAATTCTCCATTACATCTGCAGAGGAAACTGGTTATCATGGGGGTGTGCAAAATCAAACCATGAGTGCTGGCTCCAGCACCCAGGCAACTCTGAACATCATGCCCTGAGCAGGAGCCCCAGCAGTTACCCCCAGGATCCTTCTTCTCACGGCATTGCTGTGTGCCCAGAGATGAGCTGCTGAGGTATGACAGGGTCTGGAGGCAGACGCAAGGGGTAGGATTAGCTCAGGGTAACAGCTGAAGACTAGGCTTAGGACAAAAGTTCCCCTGAAACAATACCCAATAGGATAATACATATGGCAGCAAATCTACTGAGCAGGGAAGCTATAACAGCTGTCTGTCAGGCAAAAAGGTATCCTATACCTGTTGTATGAAGTGAGGAACAGCTGAAGGTTATCTTGGTTAATGTCCTGCGCAATATGAAGCCTGTATGTTTGGATCAAATCTAGATTTGCCTGCAGTTCCTCCTGTACAAAAGCAGAAGAATTGAAAAACAGGAAAGATACTTTTCACAAGTAAAGAAGCAATAGTCATAAACATACCAAAGCATTAAAGAGTGTCCATACACATCATTCCCTGTGAACAGTGACACAGAGGGCAGCAACTCCAGACTGCATAAGGATCCCAGAGACATGATGTGTTTATGTGATGTGCTGGTACATGCCATGCTTTGGTAATGTGACTACACTTTTACAACTGGCAGTGCACAAGCTACTGCAAGAGTACAGATATCCTGAGATGGGATAAGTTAACTCCCAAGCCTCAGTAATGCTTACACAGATATAAATCACTCTGCGTTAGGCAGCTCTTCCACTTACGCTAATGTTTAAGAAGCAAAGTATGTAATAATACTAATAAATGTAATAAAGTAAAAAAATATGTAAGCTGTAAGACTGTGACCATAGCAAAGTTCAATTCCAGCATCCAGTTCTAAGAAGAAATTCTGATAGAGCCAGAGAGAGCAGGGAATGCAAGGAAGCACTACATACAATGAAGGGACTTGACAGTGGGAAGAGAACAGGATGTGCACAGGGGGAAGCGGTGCTGGAGAAGGAAGCATTCCTTTTAGTGCTGATGTGTTGTTGCAAGAAGACTCCAGATGAGGGACTGATTTGCTGTGTGGCATATACAGTGTGCACAAGGCACTATCCCTGTTAGTCCAGTAAACTTGCTGTTTGAGAGACAGCTAATCCCAAACAGAAGGCACTGCTGCATCCAAAGTTTTCAGGAGGGGCAGTTCTGCCTCTGAAGGGTAAGATGAAGAGCAGAATGAAGTTCAACATCTAGACAGATACAAGATCCCACTGCTAGCTCCCAGCTGGCCTGTGCTCTACCCACAGTCCAAAGGCTTCTATGCTGGCTACAGAGAACTGGCTGCCACTTGTTTCTGTGGACAGTGTCCTGGGTACCACAAAGGAGTTCTATCACTAGTGCATGGCCTGTAGACAGTTAGTGCAAGAGTGAAGGATATGTGTGCCACCCAGCACGCCTACCCTGATGTGAGCTTGACACACAGAGAAAATGGTACTACCTGTGGCAACCCTTACCTGATGGACCAGAACTATTTGGGAACAGACATATAGAGAAGTTATAGCTCCATGTACAGTTGCACAGGCAACATTAGAATCTGCTGGGTACTTACATGGCCAAAATGATGTGCCAAGACAATATCCACGATGTTGGTTGTCCAGCCTGAAAACTGAAGAGTGACCATGAATGAGGAAAGTGCAGTTTCATCACACACTGCAAAACAGCCACTCAGAGTAAAGAAAACAATGAAGAAACTATTAAAATTATGTAAGAAGCAAATGCCTGAAGCTTGGGATGGACATGCAAAACTTCAAAGAAACTGTGTATACACAACACAGCTGTACAAAAAACTTGAAACCTTAAATAACTTCAAGGGGCCAGAATAAGAGAATAATTAAGAGATCCATCCAATATCAATCAAATGAAGCCTGGACGCAGAAGTACTAAATCAGAGGAAAGCTGAGTGAGCCAAGCAATTTATCTGCATTTCTCATTCACATGATCACACCTACCCCTACTCCTATGGCAGAGGCCACACTAAGAACACAGCACGGACAGAAATGAAATTTTACAGTTTTTTACACCAGGAATGGAAAAATTTCTGTATTCTGTCATTTTTATTTACTCTACACACTGTTCATCAGATGCTGTGGAGAGCACATGTGTGGCAAAGCAGAATCTCACCTTGGATGCTGCCCAGTCAATCCATCCCTTTGCACATGGATCAACATTAATAAGAACAAGTCCCTCCACCAGGTCAGGATGGCTGAGCTGTAGGGAGAGAGCAGAGGCACACTCAGAAGGATGATTCAGCCCACAGAGTGGTCAACAGCTGGTGCAGCAGCTGGGAAGCTTCTTGCAAAAGTGACAAGACTAAGTAAAATGCAGACAAAGTAGGGAGCTCCTCTGTGCCAGGCAGCCATTGGCTCCCAGCAGACTCAATTCAGTGGCACTTGTGGCACTGAGGTGCTCTACAGCACTTAGAGCCTCAGCAGTGCCTTCTGGTGACCTGTGTACCTGGCACAGCTGCTCAGGCCCTGTGTGTTACAGGGCTGGGAGCAGCAACCTTCTCTGCTCCAATCCAGCACCTCTGTGAGGAACCTGAACAAGCTCCTGTGCCTGGAGAGCACCTCCTTCTCCTCAAGGAAGAGGAAGTCTTCCCAGTGGAGATGGGGCAGACGGCAGAAGAATCAGTGCTGAGGCCCCCAAGCCACTGCAGAATGGAAAGCTTGAGCTACAGAGGCACCTGCTCCCCAGAGAGCACTCCTGCTGCTCCCCACGTGCAGTCACCCCTTCCCCTGCTCCATCCAGCAACTCAAACCCCTTCAGTGTACCTTGGGCTGTACCCAGGCAGCACAGGTATGTAGCGCTTATGAGAACAGCTTGCAAACACAAACTCAGAAAAGAGAGGCAACCAGCCTCTGCTGAGTTCTGGGCTCACTCCAAGGCAGCTCTTCCAATGTGAAGGAGAAGGAAACATCTCTGTCCTCAGCAGGAAACTGCCCACAGCCCAGGGAGTATGGCAAGAGCCTTGTGGCACTTCACTGAGGACTAAGGCTGATTTGCACAAACTTGTCTTTAGCAAGGCTGAAAAGTACCCAAGATACAGAAGGCAAGGAACAGTGAAACACCAGTGCCTCACACTGCCCCGGCTCAATCCCGACTGTAGAGAATGGAAAACAGAGAACTTTGTGTAAGGAGTGGCTTGAAGTGTGTACGCAAAGTGGCTTGAAGAAATTATAGTGCCTTAAACAACTGGCAACTCTGCACTCAACAACCTGAAGCAAATTTTACTGAAAATGTCAGATTTCTGGGGTTTTTTAACACTAACTTAGGCAAATTCCTGGGCTGCTAAACGATACCCACTGAACCCACAGACTTCACATGAATATTACAGTAGAGAGAAATTTATAAGCAGGTACCGAAATAGAGGCAGCTCTCTTGTGTAAGCATGGAGCAAAACCTGCTTCCTTCCAGTGACAAAGCACATTCCTCATCAACACCAGTTTGCAACACATGACCACATCAATTCTTTAGTGCCACAAATAGTGGACGCAGCAAGTAACGCAGCCAGTCTCTGTGAAGACTCAAGACTGGCTATTCCTAGCACTCATGATGGGCTCTGCTGACTCAAAGGCATCACATTACAATCTCTCCATGCCTGGCACAGCTTCAGAGCAACCCTGACTGCTTCAACATAACCATCTGGATGGAGGTAGCTCTCCCATGGCTCCCTGCAGTCCTGCTGTAATTACTGAATGCTACTTTGGCCATGTCCCACATAGTCAGTCTGATTAGCAATGACCACAGCCCACCTGAGTGACAAGCAGTGAAGAGATACTTACTGCACACCTGCTGAGGACATAAGCGCCAGCTCCTAGGCCAATCCCGATGAAGCTTTTCAGGCTGAAATAGAGGCATTTCACAGTGAGTATGACTAACCTAGCTCAGCTGAAGCATGCCTAGAGGCAAAGCCTTTCCCCTCTGCATCCAACTGTGCATTTATGGTTTATTTTCAAAGCAATGCAGCAATGATGCAGCAGCCATAAACTGCCTTATGTAGCAGACAGTGTCCCCAGCATTGAACTAGACAGGGTCACACTGGCTGGGAGATGCTTGTGCCTGTTAGGACACCTCAGTGAGCATATCAGTCATGGCAAGCAGAGACAGAAGTAGGTGCTGGAATAGTGGTATCCAGCTGGCTCACCACTTTTTTTTTCAGAGACTTACTTCAGGTGTGTCAGAACAGCAGGTAACATCTCAGCCAGTTCATCCATACTGGGATATTGGTACCTGAAAAGCAAGAGACCACGTCCAAATACAGCCTGACAGAGGTTACCTTCCAGTTCCATTCAAGGTAGGAGGGACGAAGAATATCTGGCAGACGTGTGCACAGGTTATTAACGTGCAACAATACTGTATGTTTCAGCTGACTGTGTGGGTCCCATCCCTCAGAGCAAGACTAACACAGAGCTGTGGTCTTTTGGGCAGTCAGACTTCCGCGGCAAAATGGACAGATGAAATGCCAGTTCGACTGCAGTGTGCTGGGTTCATGTGCAAGTCAGAAAGGTGGTACCAGACTCAGCACTAGTGAGGGCTTTACCCATGTCTTAGTAATTGGAGCATTCACTGAATGCCCCTTGGGAAGCCTCCTCATCTTGCCATTTCCTCTACTGGTGACACCTGCTTAGCACTACACTCAGCCTGGCAGTCCCAGCTGGCTTAAACTGGGTGCTACCTCAGTCCAGACTGAACAACATGGGTCTCTGCAGAGCTCTTACCCAGATGGGAATGGGGGAGCTCCTTCCTGTTGGCCTGGTGCATCCACATGGCACACAGCAAAATGATGGGTGATCTCTTGCATGTCTTCGAAGTTAAAGAATGCATTAAAACAGGATTTGTCTGCAACAACAAAAAGAAATCAGATACTTCCTTAAGTTTTATTCCAAGCCACCCTCCAAACACCATGGCACACACCAACAGGAGCTCAAGTCCCTACTGAGCCCACAGGGCAGTGGGTGCTAGATGGTGTATGTGCTGTGGCTCAAAACTGCAATGCAGCAGTGAGTCTCAGCAATGGAACTGCCATGACTGGGGGGAAGGCAGACAAACAACAGTCAGCCTGCAATGTCCCGGAAAGCAGGGCCTTGCAGCACCTGGGTACCCAAAGCACTCACAGAGGAGCACCTGTGTGAATGTAACAGTATATTTTGGGTGGGAAGACACACCAAAAGAGCAACTGATCCCACCAGAACATCACACTGTTGCTGCAGCTAGGTAGAAGGGACTTGTTCACATGCCCAGCACGCAGGGAATGGATGCCCTATCACAGAGTGAAGCATGCCAGCTAGAGTACTATGGTGTGTTGGGTGGACCTATTTCCACCTTTCCACCTTGGCCCTATCCTTCAAGGGCTGTTGGAATGGACAGAGGCATGTCATGTGCTCTCTCTCCTGCAGACCTTTTTATCTTTTCACCCTGGAATGACCTCATCTCAACTCCATCTCAACGCCATGCCAGGGCTGATACTCCCCACGCTCAAAAGCAAATACCACGAATAATCACTTTTTCAAGGTCCTGCCAATGCAAGGGCTTACGGTTGAGGCCAATGTCATGGTATGTGAGGATGACAGGTCTGTTCCCCTTGGGTGTGCCCCGCATGGTGACATGAACCACTCCAAAAGCTGTCTCAATGTCGTGTTCCTGCAGAGAGAGAAGAAAGAGCCCCAGTGTTACATGTGCTGCCTGCACAGGGAACCCTAACTGAGGGCCAGCAGCAAGGGCCTCATTCCCACTTTAACACTGCTCTTCTACCCACAGGATCACTCTTTAAATCATAGAACTGTTTGGATTAGAAGGGACCTTAAACACCACCTCATTCCACCCTCTGGCCACGTGCAGGGATACTTTCCACTATATCAGGTTGCTCCAAGATCCATCCAACCTGGCCAATTCACAACACTGTCAAATCTCTGTACCCAATCTCTGTGTCCAGCCACTGCTCAAAGCAGCTTGCTTTTGTACAGATGTGCAAATGATCTGGGGCTGCATCTTCCTATGATCAAGATCTCTGGGATAACTATGGACCTTGGAAAAGCTGTTATCGTAGTTTGGGTCGGTCTGGTGGACCAATCAAAAGTTAGCTTTTTGATTGGCATGTCATTTGGCCACTTAGAAGACAAAGGTGCGACTTTTGGAAGATATTCATGGAGAAGTCACTTCAGAGTTCGCCCCTTTTGAGTTCCAGCCGCCGAGGAGTTGGCACCTCTCCCTGAGTTAGAGAGGCCCAGTCTGGGCCCCGCCGCCTCCCCCCAGGGCCGTGCGGCGGGCCGGACTCGGGCCGGGCCTCCATAGTGGGGGAGGGGATGAGCTGTCTCCGTCCTTGTCTGGATTAGTTTTTTGGCAATTGTAAAGCACCCTGTGAGAGGGAGCTGGCCTAGAGTTGGCTGTGGGCTCGGGCCTTTTCTCCAGTGGGAAGAGGGGAGCCCGCACCCCGCAGAGGCTCCGAGCTAAACTCGCCCTGGACTGAGACCGAGGGGTGAACAGTTTTAAGATCCCATCGTCAGTTTGAGGATTTTTTTCCTGCATCTCTGCGGCTTTGAAAAAAATCTCGGCTGCTGCCTGACTAA
>VZSR01002515.1:417234-436756 GCA_013398615.1 Brachypodius melanocephalos
GGAGCGAAGTGAAATGAAACCCAAACCTTGACAGCTGTGGAAATGTCAGGAAAGCTGGGTACACAACATCAGCTGTAGGTCCCTTGTCTCATGTACAGAAATCAATGGAGATACATGCTCTTACAGAAACTGTAAAAAGCACTGTTATAAATGCATATTATAAAGTCGGCTTTTTGGAAATATTAAAATGAATGCTATATGTATCATGTGGGAAGGTTTTACTGTATTAATTTCTTTTATTTCTGCTATTAATGACACTTAGAAATAAGTAGTGTGATGAATATATATGTATTTCTTAGGCTATAGCACAATATTAAAGAAAAGACTGTTTTTATAACTTCTAAACTGGCTGAACCTGAGGACAGAGAAAATCCTCCTTCATTCCTGAATTATCTGGATGAAGATAATAGGGACAGACCCCGCCAAGGCTCCAAAGGAAGAATTTATTGATCCTGTTACCAGAGAATTGGACATGAGACCACTAAGAGGTGCCACCAAGAAATTTATCTACAAGGAGTAATAAAATGCTAAATTAATAAAATAGGGGCAGGTTGCAGGGCGGGTTGAAACTGGGAGGGCATCTGAACTCAAAGGAATGTTTGAACAATGCATTAAAGTCTTTTGAATATGTAACATGCTGATCCTTTTAAAGGAGTGTTCTGAATGGGTAAAGTGTGCTCTTGTCTGAATGTCAAGTCACCCGGGATGAGATTCCTTTGCTTTCTGTTTCCTAATTGTCTTATTTTTTAATAAATTGGTTTTTATAGATTTTACTAAGAAAGTGAACCTCATTTTTCACAAGCACCAATTATTTTCTAGATATTAAGAAAGTATCTGCTTAGGAAAAAGCCTCATGATTCAGCTTGAAGATGGGACATTACAACCTCAAAAATATGTTTTACTAGTTTACATAAAATATATGATTAAAAAAAAAATCGACCAACCTGAAAGTCATTAAATCAAATACAGGACTGGTGAGAATGCCTGGCTTGCAGCACACCATAAATCAACCTCACCCCACTTTCTGGGTACTCTGAGGGCTGGTTGTGTGGCAGACTGATGCAAGACCCTCTTTCCCTCAGCTGTGCTTCTTTTCAAGGACTCCAAAGCCTCTCTCTCCCCTTGCCCCAGAAGTGTGGCAACAGGAGGATGCTGGCCTAGCCATATCACATGAGGTAGCTTGAAACCTTCTCAAGCTTTCCTTTGAAGGATGACAAGACACCCCTGGCTGTCCTTGTCTTCAGAATGGGGCTGGGATTTTGCCTGCATGCAGCTGTTGCATTATGCATGTGCAGAAGCTGGAGTACTTATCTACAAAGCAGCAGAGACCCATCTGCAGATGACATTACCTTACCTGAGGCTCACCTGGCTCCCTTTTCCTTAGGAGAGGACTGGGGGTAGGAAAGGACTTGTCTGTGTGCAAAGCGAGCATGTGTCCACATGGCAGGAATTCCTGTCCTCACAGCAAGGCTGCACAAGGCAGCTCAGGGTGCAGTCTCTGCATCCTCAGCCTCCAGCAAACCTCCAGGCTCTGCCCCTTGCCCACATCTCAGCTCACAGAGCTGCTCTGCTGAGCTGAGCAAAGCTCTATCCTGTACTTCTGAAGGATGTGCTATGCAGCCACAGCACTGGACTCCAGTTTAGTGCCCTCCAAGCCTAAAGGTGTTAATGAGTCCTTTAAAATAAAGTGGCCACTTTTGGAGAAGGCAACTGGCAATGGAGGTGGCTGGAAGGGTGAAACACAGCAAACTCAATGGAGAGCACAGCAAGTGCCAAAGTGCCCAGAGCCTGAGACCCTCACCTGCACTTCCCTACACCCCTGAGGGCTGGACTAAGAACTGCCACTAAAAGCAGGCCTCTCTGCTTTGGCATTTGCTAGGTTCTTCCATAAGCAGCTTGAATTCATTGAGTGGGCAGGAAAATATCCAGTGGTGGGGGGTGTGGAATATAAGTAATATAAATTCCTGTATTAAAATATCCAATGTATGTTTTTAACCAAGGGAGGAATCACAAACCCAGAGGCTGGTTTTGTAATTTCTTCCTGTAACTGCACAGTCTTTACAAATCCGAGATAAGGTCAGCATTTGCAAAAGAAAAGAAGTGGAGATGGCTCCTCAGCCTGGGTGGAGGAGCACCATTCGCAAGTGATCAGTGTCTGATACCAATGTGGGAGGATTCAGCTAAGAATTGATAACATCATCATCCAATGTCTGGTTCTGAGAAACCTGCCCAGGAACATCAACTAGTCCGGAAAACCTCTTCAAATCCAAATAAGCAGCAGAAAGAGTACATGCATATGTATCTTGGACTTGGACTTACAATAGGACTTAGCCTCCAGGCAGAAAAACCCCATAAAAACCCCAGCCTCAAACACGATGGTGTGGAGGCTGTAGAACAGCATGGCTGCTGTTGTTCTCTCCTGCCACCCAACACTCCATCGATGTTGTTTTATTTTATTGTGGCTTTTTATCCAAATTGTGGGGTTTTTTTTTAATAAACTGTATTAATGTGATTCTGATTTATTCATAACAGGGGTCTTTTTGTTTGTTTTGGTTTTTATTTGTTTGTTTTTGGTTTTTTTTTAATTAATCTTGCTTTGTTAGACTTCTGCCAGGTCCATGAGTTAAGAAGCTCACAGAGGTCTGGCAAATGCTGGTTCTGGCTCAGAGCCCAAGGGGAGTGCACGGGGTGGCAGAAGGAATAACCTCGCCCTGACCACAAGATCAATTAAACTGACTCACGGGTCATGAAGCGGGGACATCTGCAGGGGACAAGGGAGGGTCTATAGGCAGCAGCAAAAAGTCAACTATCAAACAGATGCACAAACACTAAGCTGAGGGAACAATAAGAAAATCACAGAAAGCAACAAAAGAGCTGATGATATTGAAATATGTCTGCAACACAATCTTTTCTGTAACTACATTTGAACTCACTGCTAAGGTCACACATGCTTTTACCAGGTAAGCTACAGGACAAGGTACTAGAAACACCCATTTCCCTTCAGAGCCTCTATTCAAGCATCTCACTGTGTTTCACACGGCAGCATCCTGCATTTCTGTTTTCCAAAGCTGAGCTTGGATCTCAGCTCTCAAGCAGGGAAGGAAGTTTCCTTGAGCTAATAATCGATTCTTGGTCTCTTGCTTACTCTGACTTTGCAGACTGTGTAAACAGTGCTTTGAAGGAAAGGGGACTACCCTGATACTCCTTCAGTCAGATTAGTGACTCAAATACAGGGAATGTACACTTGTTGGCGTTAGTATTTTTTTCCCCCTTTCTCTCAGGGAATTTTGTCCCATTTGTTGCCTAAGAGATGATAATGACTGGTACTTAAGAGAGACAAAAGAAGTGGCCAAGGTGGAGGAAAGGGTGCAGCTGGCTGCAGCCTCTTAGCCGGGGGCTTTTCTCTTGGGAAGGCCAGAGGTACCCTGACATTTTTGGCTGGTGGGTGAGGGACTGGGCTCAGCTCCTCACTCACTCTCTGTGGCTCTCGGAGCTGAGGGGAACGGTCGAGTTGTTGCTACCGCAGGGAGAATTCGCTGCCAGCGCGGAGTCCAGCCCAGCACTGCTTCTTCCTTATCGTGGGTGAACCTCTGCTCGTAAGAGCAGCCGGTGAACTGAGACCTTATTAACACCCGATCTGACGGGAAAGGACCCTCATCATCTGCTCGGGTGCCTCAGAGGAAAAACACAGGGCCCTGAACCATTCCCCACCATAGAGGGAGCATCTCCCTGGCTGCGTGCAGCAGCTGCCTGCAGAAACCCACCTGCTACGGCCCAGCCCCGCTACTTTCTGCCGCTGCCTTGGGCTTTTTCACTATAGTCTAACCCCGTTGTCTGCCTGACTCCCGTGGCTCCCACTAATGCTGCGGAATTTTTTCTTATATTTTATTTATCACCTTGGGTGTGCCCGCCTCAGCCGTTCCAGCCTGCTGCTCAGAGCTTCCTGCTGCAGACCATTCAGCTTCCTGAGTGTCATCGGGAGCGGCTGCTTCCCGTGAGTTTCCAAAGGAAGCCCCTTCTCCCTCACTCCCGCCAGCCCGCCCACCATTGCTGTGTGGAGAGAGGCGGCCGAGCCCGCGCCACAGCGCCCCCTGCAGCCGCGGGGGAATCATCGCACCCGCCCTGCCCGGCCGGGAGCCTCCAGCGCCCCTGCCGGCTGTGCCCGGAACTGCACCCAAGGGGAAGGTGCCTGCAGCCGGGAGAAGGCTGGGACTGGGTCTCTGCGTCTGTTTGTTGTTTGCTGTTTGTTTGCCTTGTTATACACACACACACACAGACACACACACACACAGACACACACACACACACACGCACACACGTAAAGAACTGCTACTCCTTTTCCTGTATCTTTGCCTGAAAGCCCTGTAATTTTCTAAGTTATAATCATTCAGAGGGAAGGGGGTCATATTCTCCATTCCAAGGGAGGTTCCCATCTTCCTTGGCAGACACCTGTCTTTCAAACTAGGACAACACTTGAACATGGCAACAACATAAGGAATTCAATTTTTAACAAATCTCAGCAAGCAGCACTTAAAAAATATAAGATGCTATATCTGCAAATTTCTTACTCTGCCCTGTACAGCATCAGTGGTTCATACTGGGAGCACTTACGGCTACTTCTTATTTCTCCTGTTAGTTCCCTGGCAAGGTGGAAGTCCTCCTCCTGGGAAGCAGCTACTCTTCTCTGCTCTGAATAAAGAATATTCCTTTTTAAAGCCTTTTCCCAAAGCTTTCTCCTGTCTACAAGGGGAGCAGCAGCCACTACAACTAGATAAAGGTTTCTACCTTTACTTTTTTAACTGCACATCGGTTATCATGCTGATCTCTTTTTCAAGATTATCTGGAAAAATAAGACTGAGTTTTACCCCCAGCTTCTCTACTGGTAATTCTATGACAGTTTTTCCAGCAATCTTTATTTTCTCTGAAGCTTTTCCTGGAATACGAGGACTTTAATCTCATTCTCTTTGCAAAGGACAAAATAATTTTCAGATGCCACACAGTTAGACCACATGTGACTCCCCATCACCTGTTTGTCTCCACAATAACTCTCCCATGTATCAGAGCCACAGGACAGCAGGAGATAGAGCTCTTAAACCATAGCTTAGGTATTATACTTTAGATGACAACAGTCTCTACACTAATGCAATAAAACTGCTACCTGGAACTGCCCCCCAAAAGTTATTATTTCGTTACATTATTACTGGCATATTATTCTCTCAAATGCAGAGCAGAATAACCTACTTACAGTGGATACCAGAGCACTCAATGAGAGAACAGAAACTTTGCAGGCTGCACCCTCTGTCCTTGACAAACACACTTCCTGCATGTCCTTCTTGTAGACACCCTTCACAGCTGCCTAGTGAGATGTCCTGCCTGTGTCACACTGCATCAATGCTTCTGTAACTGCTGCCCAGTTCCAAAACACAGTTCTGGCATGTTCTGTCCTGGTATTTGCTCTTTGTTTGTGTAGAAGTGTCGTGCTGGAAAGTAACAGACACTTCCAGACTCTGGCATACTTGGTTTCTTTGTGCTCTCTGCTCGGGCCAGCTATGACACACTATATCAGTGTAGTTTGAAAAGAGATTCAAGAGTTGTTACCTTGCAGGTGTCTAATTCCAGCTATGGTCTGAACACTTACCTGATCTACTGCAGGGAGGCAGTAATAGGAGAAGGCAGGTGGAAAACATGTGGCCAGGAGACAGCCAGACTTTTATAAACCTGCAGTCTCCAAAACAAGGGAGATGAATGCAAGAGAAGCTCATGATCCACAGGTTGTGTTTTGAAGACCTGGATAAAATTCAATTTTCACTTAGGGGCTGAAAACTTTATCAGAAGTTTTCTGAAGATATTTTTATTTTTATCTTTATCTTTTGCCTTTATTGGTGTAGTAGGTAAAAATAAACAGCAGCTGCAGCCCACCTGCTGCAAACAAGAGGTGAGCAGCAGGGGCAGCGTGGCTCCCAGAGTCAGCTCTCAGCAGCTGTGGGCACAGCCCGTGCCCCACCTGCTACTGGGACACAGTGCTGAGTCTGGGCAGGCAGATGCCATCGATCCACTCAGCGCAGCTGGGAACTACAGCTCCAAACACCAGCACGTGTTCACATCCACCTTCAAGCATGTACCTGGAAGTCGCAAATGAGAAGAGCAATGATGGAACAGAAGGCGTGGAGACCAACTGCAACTTTAGCCTGCTGAGGTGACTTCAGGAACTTGTGCTTGTGGAAAAGGAAAAAGTGATACAAGTGTTCAAACACTTGCATCTTCTAACTGTTTCCCATAACTCCCAGCCTTCAACAATCTGTAGGTCAAATGAGACTTCCTCAACTGGAAGTGTGGTCTTCAACTTTCTGAGGATAGGGCTGCAGCCCCCAGACACTTGTGCCTTTGGTACCTCTCTCCCCCTGTGACCAGAGCAGCTGAATCTTATTAATGTGTGGAGTAAAGAACATGGAGTAATTCTCCATCTTGTATCTGCTGATTTTGCATAGTATCTGGCCCTTGGTTTGGAAGCTGGGGAACAACTGATCCCATTTCCATACTCCGCAGAAGTGATACCCTAACAGCTCATGACCCTCACATGCCCCTTTCTGGGCTGATGTGCTTGGGACTATCCAGCCAGCCCTGGTACAGCAGCTGACCCTGACCATACTGCTGTCCTCCAGAACTGCCGGAGGGATCTCCGTCCTTGCTGGGCCAAGGGGTCTGGCAGGATGTCAAATACGTGCAGACACATGCTGTGGATACATGAAGCAGCACAGTGGAGTTGTTTTGTTCTCTGTTCCTAATGAACAAGGACTGACTTGCTTTGCTGAAAGCCACAAGCTCTGTGCTGACATTGTCAATCATCCCTTGCAATTTCATCTTATGCCTCTGGGTTATCATCAGCCCTGAGCCCATGCTTTCATTTTCCACTCTGGGAAGGTTTGACTCAATATGTAGCACACTTTCTTTGCCCAAAGGCAGATAAGCTTTGTCACTGCACCTTCCATCACTTTTTCCATATCACTAAAGAGTATATTTAAGCAGCACAGGTCCAGTACAGATCTCCAGAGTGCTTCTCAAGTGATCCCAACTCTGAAAACAAAGGCTGGGTTTTTTTAATCAGTATTTCATCCATCAGTGGACTTCTCCTCTGACTGCATGGCCTCCTATGTCCCTTAAGAGATATGTCTTCAGACTCCTTTTGGTCTTGTCTCTTGGAAATCCAAATAGGCTACATTGACTCAATTCTCTTTGTTATATCACAACTGACTCTTTTGAAGAATTCCAACAGCTCTGCAGAGCAGGATCTTTCATTTAAAAACTTACATTACCCTTTCCTAATACTTATCAGTGTAATTGATCCACTATACGGTGCTAATTTTATCAGTCTGTCTGGTATAGCTGGTCAGTGAATTCCCAGAACTCTGAATTCTGATCTGTCTTATAAAATGTCTGACAGATGAATCATTGGGCACCATGGCAGCTTCAACAGAAGAGCATAGCCTCTCACTTAACACCTCAACTATTTAATCTTTAAACTTATTTAAAACTCCTGGGTTGATACAGTTCTGGCAACCTGCTACAAATGCATAAATATTATTTTTGTAGAGCCTCTGCAGCAGACACTGTGGGTTATGGCAAGGTCTGCACTGACTCCCCACAAAGAGCATTCCAGCACAGTACTCTTTGTGAATTGTTCTGTGCCAAGCCTACATGCAGGAAAAAAAAATATGTTTAGTTTTTCTGTTATGACTAGCCTTAAGCCTTCCTTCCATGTTCCATTTTGACAGATCTGAAACAGGATAGTTGGGTTTTTCCCCTTTGAAAATCATCTCTCAAAAAAATTCTCTCATCTTTGCAAAGCCCCTCTGCCTGCTTTGTTCTGTTCATATATTTAATCTGCTAGAGTTCATTACCTCCTCCATTTTCTCTAGCATTCAAAAAAATGCTTTGTTTACAATAGCCTCCCTGCCCTTCTGTTAGTCATGCTGGCTTTCTGGCACCATTTCTTGTCTCTGCTGTGATGGATGGTGGGCATTTGCTCTCTGCTCAGTTTATGTTCAACAATTTTCTCTGTTTCTATGCAGACTTTGTTCTGAACTTCGAGTGCAAAACTAGTGAAGTTTTCTAGGGTTTGCTGGTTAGTTTTTCTCCTTTTCCCTAGGGATGTTGATCTGGAACATATTATGGTTCCCATCTCAGAGCAGCTCTTGGAAGGCACAGAATACATTTCTCTGCCCTCAGAATCATATCAATGATGGCTTCTCACGCTCTGGGGCTCCTAAACTTGCTGCTCCACAGAAGTCTGTGGCTAAAATGCAGTGTTGTTACCATGTAAGGAATGCAACTTAAGATTGGCTGACTTGGTGAGTGCCACTGGAAAGAGTCCTTCTCCTGTCCCTCTGCCCTGCCCCATGTCCAGTGAGCTGATGGTCTTATGGAAATCTTTAAGTGGGAGTGCAGGGTTGAGTCCACTGTCCTGTGAGTTTTGCTATTATCTCTATGGTGCCAGCTCCTGTGAATTGATGCTCTCAATCAAAGAGCCCTGCACTTCAGAAGTGTGTACGAACCATTGTGGCTCAGACACTGGAAGGTGACACAACACAACCCAACAGAAGCTTTAAAATACCTGAGATCAAACTCAAACAAGAACTGCTGAAAGGCAATCCTTGCTGGGCATTTGCAGGCAGAAGGTCACCAAGGCTGGCACATTATTCTATTGGCCCTTAACATTTCTGAATGCTTCTCAAACTGAAGAGGAAAACCCACACCCAAGTATGACTGCCAAACCCTAAATCTACTGTGGGACTGATTATGGAAAGAAGTAGGCACACGGCCAAAGGTTAAAATGTGGGAACTATTTCTGACTGCCGCTCTGCCTTTGGCCAGAGAGGGAAACAATGACAGTGCCACCTATAGGCGCCACCTGTTAAAGAATCCATTCAGTGCCACTAGCTTCAGGTGCAGCTGCAGTGGAACTGCAGGTTGAGCTCTGGAGAGGCAGGAGCCCAAGCTCACAGCAAGAGGCCATGAACCAAAGACCCTTTGCAGGAAAGGGCCCGAGAACCTGAGCCCCAGAGAGGGGACCCAGACTCAGAGACACTGCAGCAGCTGAGGACCCTCAGATTTTCCCTGCGCTGTGATGGGATAAAACCCCAGGGGCTCCTTTGTTTGGAGGCCCTCTTTGGAGGCACCAGCTTGAGCACTTACTTTGTTGCTTTGCTATTTAGTTGTTGCACCATGATTAAATTATCTTAGGGATCTGGACATCTGTGACTCTGCTATGGAAAACCTGGGGTAAGAGCCAGTAAGAAACCTGCTGTGATTAAGTGTGGGATGTGAGCTGCCAGGGACTTGGTCCCAGTTCAGGTGGTGTGAAAGCCACTGCCAGAGTAGCTCCGGGGTGGTTGGACAGAGAAGTTTCCTTAACACCACCAAAAATTTCCCACACTGAGAAAAAACATTCAGAGTGAAGGAGTGAGGCATCCAACAGCAGCTCCAGAGGTGCTAATGCCTTGAGCTCCAGAAACTCACAGGCAGCAGAGGTAGCAGTCCAAATTCCAGTCATGCCCCCACAGATCCAGGTCACAGTGTGAGCCAGTACTTAAGTTTTAAAAGTTCTTAAAGGCTAAAGAAACCATTTGTTTCACACAGAGAATGATTAATGACTAGAAATCATATTACCAGTGCTTTTTATGACTAATTTATTAAGCTTCTTTCTTAGCATTACCAGATTAGTTTTATTCCCAATGTGAAGCTGCTTAAAGTTCAAAATTAATTCCTTAGAAAAATTGGGAATTCGTTTAATTTGGAGATTGGCAGTAAAGAACACATCTATGAAATTCCTTTTTTTTTTTTTAACATGAAACCTGGGAGAACACAGAGCAGTAAGGCGTCTGTTGCACGCACTCTGCTCAAGCTTGCTAAATGTCTGTACTAGCATAGGGCTAGAAACTGTTGGAGTGTGAATTCCCCTGGCCAAATCCAGACAGGCCCGGGAGTGCCCAGAAATGTGAGGATTGAATCAGAACCTTCAGAAAACCTAAAATAAATAAATCCACACAGACATGAGGTAGAAATGCAGGCTAGCAAGAGAAGCCCTAAGGCCTAGTTTAAAGTTCAGAAATATTGTCTTTTGCAAAGTTACTTAAATTCTAGTCATAACAAAAATAATGTAGCCTTGCTGGAAATTCCTAGACGGAACAGACAGAACCACATGCGTAGAATCTGTGTAAGAATTTACGAAAATTGTCACACATCAATTTTAGCTTAGGATAGGTCCAACATTATTGTAAGAAATTCTTGTTTAAGTCTGATGGGCCAAAATGAGAATAAAATTTATTACTTTGAGAACACACATATACAGGACTCATGAAAACATTGATGCTGCTGTTGTTGCTGCTGTTTCTACTGGTGACTGCTACTGGTAAGATGCTCACAGGACACAGACTACTGAGGACTCTACTGCTGCTGCGGGTGTTGCTTCTGCTTGTGACTCAGAGACTTTACTTCTGCATACTGCTACAGACTCTGATAACTTTGCCTTCATGGGACTGATTTACTGATGCAATAAAGGACTTCTTTTACAACTACCCAGCTTTTAGTCCTCAATGAAAATGCCCAAACCTCTTGGTGTCAAGATACATCCCCAAAAACCCTTTCAACTTAAGGACATTCAGTTCCTGGTTCACCTAAGGCAAAGAAAACTGCCTCTGCTACTTTGCTGTAAGGTGAAGGAGATGCAGATTACTCAGGGCAGGCTTTCCCCTTTTTCACTGACTCTGTGGCTACGGCTATTTACTTTACGTCATCTTTGCCAGTCTTCGCAAAGGTGAAAAACAAGGTGCATCATGCTCCTGGGGCAGCCTATCACAGCTACTAACCACGGAGAGATTAAAGCAGAGATACCGTTGTCTTCCTCTCAGCAACAGCTGCCCTCAAATTTCTACACATTACTAAAACAATACCATAAACTATGACTGTAAGATAAGAAAAAATATTATAAGACTGTAAAACATCACCACCAGGTAACTCTTCCCATTATAATACTGCCAACCTTTAAGGCAGCTGGCAGCTGAGTGCTTCCCAGATCCTTCTCACTGAAAAATTATTTTGGAAATAGTAGAATTGAAGGAGATGGCAGCATGGGAAACAAATCAAAATCAGATTGAAAACAACATCTTGAAGTAAATTATTAATTTCCATACAGAGCAGAAACTTATTAATAGAAAACACAGTGTGATCTAAGCAGGCAAGCAACCGTTTCCGGTATTCTGTGATTATTATTCTGTGATTTATATCTTAAATTCTAGGTGAGAATCGAGAGCAGCAGAAGAATGAGATATGTAATCTGCTTACGCAAACTCAAAAGCAACAGGAGACAGAGTTCCAAGCACCTGTTCCAAAGGCAGGTGACGGTGAAGGATGGACCAGTGTCTCTCTGTGACCCTTGCTAATGCGCAGTGTCAGCCAGCAAGAACTGGCAAGTCACTTCCAAACACAGGTCCTGGCAGAGAACAGACAGTGGCTCTGCAATCAAAGGAACTCAGTCAAGTGAGCTACAACACAAGCATGGCTGACAGGCTGAGTTTGTGCTCCCAAAGCAGAAATCACGAACCCCTACAACCATGCAATGCTGAGAACAACAGGCAATTCATGACAACATGTCAGAGATGCACTTCTCCATCTCCTGCCCTGTCCATGTGTTACAAGAAGCAGTTAAAACAACAACTTTCTTGCACTCCAGTCAAGTATCCAGTGTCACAAGCAAGGCGCCCAGCACAGACTGAGGAATACAGGGTGCTTCTTACTCCTGCTCTGAGAGCAGATCCCCTCTTCCCCACCTAAGGCAGGAAACTGGACCTGCCTAGATCTGTAATAGCTCAGAGTGAATTAAACCATGGCAGCTGAGCTCTGCTCTGCCCAAGGCTGGCAGGGGGGCACACTGCACTGTTGTTCTGAGACAGCAGAGTGTGAGACTGCAGCCTTCCCCATGGGCTGCAAACAGAACAGAGAACCTCTGGCTCTCTCCCTTCTCCATGGCAGTGGACTAAAGGTGCCACCACCTGCAGACACACAGCCTCCATAAAGCTGAGGCCTGTGCAGGGGACACCTGAATGTGCTAATACACAGGTGAACCTGAAATGGTTTGTGTGACTGCTAGACCCCAGATCACCTTAACTCCTCAAAGAACCTGGCAGGTAAGCCAAGAGCCATGTTTCCTGCCAAGGGCAGTCCTCCTACTAGTATGATGTCACAAACTGCGTTTTAGTACCTTGCTCAAGAGAATGAACACCTTAAAATCTCTTGAAGAAGAGAATACAGGGCTATGTTCTGTCTCCAAACTTTCCACATCCCTAGGAACTAGAACTGCATTGAATTAAACTTGGTAGTACAGCTACTCATTAATCGCTGTGAAATACTATTAATGGATGTTGCATAACGGATGAAAACAGCTCAACCTAAAGCACATATATATGCTTTGCTCAAAAAACTCACTCACAAGAGCATAAAACGTACAGGAACTTCAAGTATTACAAATGCATAATCACCCCTTTGGCACACTGCTGTCACAGAATATAGAAAGCAAAACTAATATTTAAGTAAACCCCAGGGAAGGACTGTGCACATACATTTATAATAAGAGTCATGTTTCACTCCAAGTCCAGCTAGCTAAAACCTTTCAGAACTCAACACTGCAGTTTTACAAAAAAGTGAGCTTTTAGATAGAAACTGGATGGGAAGAATCACAGGAAAAGCTTCCCAAGAAACATAATGCAAAAGAAAGGCAAAAATAAAATTCTATTTTAATAATTGTTATCTTTACAGTGTTTTTTTTCTGTGATGTCCGAAGTCAAAACCAGTACTTTAGTGGTAATGCTAGTTTTAATATGATTAGGAGCAGCATTAATCTAGCAGGTATTAAATAGACTTGCTTTTTAGATCAAAACATCTTATGTGTTCTAAATAATTTCACTCTAGGACTTTAAACAAAAGTACATTGTACAAATCAGAGGAACAATGGTCATCAATATCCCAGACAAAATGTCTCAATAAGGGTGAGTAGAGCTTCCATTATTCATGCACAGAAAGCAACTCCTTCCTTAAAAGTGCTAACGTTCTATTTTATTCAGCACAGTAAACAGAAGACACCTTAAACATCTTGTATTCAATGCCACTGGGTAGCACTCAGAAACTGTCTTAAATGAAAAATGAACACAGTTTCAAAAAATGAGCACAGTTTCAATTCAACATCTCCAACATCAGAAAATGCACAGAATGGAATATGTCAATAACCTCTCAGCAGCACATTCCCTCTCTGTAAGCAGAGCAAGTAAAAATAAAGTTAAGATACGAGGCAAGGATAAGCAAACTTTAAAAAAATACAGATTAAAAAGAGCTTCAAACTACTTTTAAGTTTACATGCTTGCAAAAGCTTCTCCAAAACTGAATCAGTAAAAACATGGGCGTATTGAAAAGTGACACTTTCAGTAAATGTAAGTGGCAAAAAATTCCTTATCAAGGTCTGACATTAACTCTACAAACATTGTGCTGTGTTTTACTCTGGGCACAAGCAACTGAGTAACTCCACATTTTCCATTAATGCCAATAAGACAGCACATTTTTATACCAGAAAATTTCTTTTCTCCAAGGGTTTATGCATGCCTTGTCCTTTCTGTTTCAGATGCACCCTTCATGTCCTGGACTTACTTATTCCCACCTCCTCCTCCTTGAAAGTTTTCAGTCAAAACCCACACCACCTCGACACTCCAAGCCCCCTTCTGCAGTGTGCTGAAAGCCAAACACTTCTCTGCCTTCCTGTTGGTGGGAGGCAGCAGAGGGGAAGTGTCAGCTCAAATGATCAAATCAGCTCATCAGATCAAATGCCAGCTTATTTCAGACTGAAACATAACACAGGTTTAGTTGGATAGTTTTACAAATATATCAGTATATTCTTTCATTTCTATTTAAAGCAAATTATCTGGAAAAGAAGAGAGAGATGTAGGCTGAGACAGAACATCTACTTCTAAAAGCTGCGGAGGGTCTGCAGAGTATAATAAAAGCACAGGCACAGTTCTATTAACAGTGCAGGTCACCACATGATCTGTCCATCAGCATTCCAAACCATTTATTCAACCATCTGCCCATGGACCTTGGGAAAAACCAAGCTAGACCTCATTAGGGTTCATACTGCTTTCAAGTAAAATGTAGGTCTCAGGTTAATACTTCTTAGTTCTGAGAAAAACCTAAATTCATATTGATAAAGACTGCTAAGCCCTCACGCTAGTTCTCCATCTCCACTGCAGTTACCAGATTATGTGGGCTTGTTTAACTGATGCCCAGGCAATCTGTTATGCATCAGGGTTAGCTTTGGTTGCTTGCATATGAACAGTTTAAGAAAACCAGGACAGCTGTATCTGGAAGTCGGCTGTACCAGAAAAGCTAAAAGCTTCCTCACACACATTCACCCCAGAGTAACAAATTTCAGAAGCAGGAAGAAGCAGGAACTTGTGCTGTTGACTTTGCCTAGATCTGATCCTGGCAAATTACTCAAAGATAAAGCCAAACATACAGGGAAATTAATAGAAATTCACTATGGCATTGCCCCTTTTCACCTAAGAAAGATCTTACAAACCTTAAATATACATGTTATGTTGAAAAGTATAACATGCCAAATATACAGAAAACAGTGTGGGGAACCTGTGTGCCTGGCCCTACAAACATCCTAGAGTCAGTGACAGTGCTAATGACACGTTCCTGAGATGGAATTAAACTAAAAACTTCTCCCATTCATAAACATGGCCCAGCTGCAGAGTACTTTGAAATTCCAGATTTCAGACAGCGAGAGGTCTAAAGACACCACAGAACTAACACTGAGGGTGGCTGTTACTCCAGCTGTGTCCAAAGAGAAGCTAGGGCAGGGACATCAGTCAGTCTTGGAAGGAGCTGAGACCCTGAGGTTAGTTCAGGTGATTACAGCATGGTGCTAATAATGCCAGAGATGGTGGGTTCGATGTGGGCCATTCACTTAAGAGTTAGACTCAATGATCCTTGTGGGTCCCTTCCAACTCAGCATACTCTGTGAAATTCTGGATGGACTTACAGCAAATGACCTCATGGCCAAAGGCACAGAATAACACAGGGAAATAAAACAAGACTTGTTCCAACATGTCGGTGTCTTTTATTGGGGAGCTCAAACTGGACCTGCACTGCCAACAGGGTTATCAACAGTGCTGACAGAGCCTCACTTTTCCCTCACCACCCCCTTCTCTCATCACACTGCCTGCAGCCCTGCAAGCACAGCTCAGGATGTGGTCAGCTCCAGTCAAAGCTACAGCTTTAACTCCATTTAAAACAGCTTTTTTTGAACTATTAGAAAAATGAAAATGTCTGAAATGCAGGTCTCGCATCACTGATGCTCTGGTCTCATATTACACTACACTACACTGTATAAGATAATAAAATCCATCTCACAAATTCTTTAATTTTTGCCTTAAAACCCACCAAGTCCCTTGCAGATATTGCTGCTATTGGAGGCTGATTGAGAACTTCACTGCAGTGTAACTGGAAACCATCTTCCAGTTATCAGCCTTCATCAATCTGCGGCCAGTTTGTGCCTGTTCTTGTCAAACTGAGATTTTTCCCAAGGTTCTTCCTCCTTGTGAAACTCAGGACAAATTAAAACACTGCCCCAGCCTAAGTGCTTTTAAATCTTTCTCTACACAAGAGGATCTTCCTTCCTCTTAAAGTCCTGGCAACCTTCTTCACTTCAAATTCTCCTGACACTGTAAAGTCACATGACTTTCACAGAGGTCTGGATGTGGCAGCCAGATGTGCTTTGCTAGATTAAAAAGCAGCGGTAATTTTTCACAGGACACAAGCTCAGTTTCCAAGTGTAAGCACAGTTCCTGGTACTAGCAACTGAGACAGAAAACCCAAGAATCCAATACACAATCCATCCTCTCTGGCAGATTTCAGAGACTTAAATCAGCCCTTGGGGCACTTTCCAGGTATGACATGGGGGAATATGAAGCCAGATATGCCCTGAAACCACACTTGTAGGGAGAGATGCTGGAGGAAGGTGAGGCTGGGACAGTACTTACAGTCACAAGAGACATCGTGTTAACATCTTGCTAAAAAAAAAGGTATTCTGCATGAATTATATGGTTTCCTGGAAAGAACATCCTGCCTCCTGCCCAATTGTTGCCATGGCCACCAGCTCACTGGTAATCTACAGCAAAGCACAGAAGCAACAAACCCGTCCTTCCTGGCCTAATACTCCCAAGAGCACCACTCCCTGGCTGCAGACCACTCAGCTTTTCCCAAAGCTCAGCCCTGGAGAGGACAACCACAGCTCCAGGACATGCCAAGTGCCCAGGCTGGTGGCTGCAGTGCCAGATTTCTGTGGGGGTTGCCCAGCTTCAGATCGGGGGCTCTATTTAAACAAAAATGCAAAGAGGCTTTGCTTGTTGAGGACATAGTGTAGAGCCAAAAGGCAGCAGCTCTGTGACGGGGCCTCTTTCCCATCTTCTCATTCTGCTCCAGCTCCCAAGAGCATGTCACTCACAGCCAGGCAAGGCATGGGCATGCCCAGAGCTTTGGTGGGTCACTAGAGGACTGGCAGTGGAGGCCAATACACAATATATTCATATTCTTCCCAATCCTGGCACACAGACCACAGCAGTAAGTGCCTCTGCTGTCTACACTTAGTCAAAGGCATTGCACTCATGCTTACCCATTACCCATCTGACATGGGAGCACACTTTACCTTTAAATGTAACAGAGAAGATACAGATAGATGGAGAGATGACAGTACAGCAAAGTATTTTAAATCCCATTATTTAATTTTATTTCAAAATAAAAACCATTGCTTAACACTACTGCTGCCTTCCAGATCAGACACTAATCCACTATAATGTGGTAAGATTAGTGATTTTTTTACTTTAGGCTTTAAGATACCAAAACTCACAATTAATTGAGCTAAAGCAGTACAGCGATATGTACCTGCCCACACAGCATGGACACTATCAGTGTCTGATATTAAGAGAAGGAAAAAATTATGGACTACTTTCATAGGACTGTATTTACTATGTTCCTGCTGTGCATAAGCTTGCAAATAGTTTTCTAGAATCACCTACATCAACAGACTTGTATTAAATTTATCACATGATGTTGCGAGCCCCTGGTGTGCTACAGCAGTGCTATATGACCTGCCCCATGCTGAGTAGAGCACTGCAGACACAGCAGCCTCCAACTGCTAGAGAGAAACAACAGCCACTACCTGCATACCCACATGCTCAGTGAGAAGGCAGCAGGATAATCTGGTATGAGAAACGAGCCTGTGCTCCACAAAATGCCCCACAGAATCTCAGTGCTCTGCTCTGACTATCACAGAGCATGTCCTCTGTCTTGGATGCTGGTGGAGCAACCACTTCTACAAAAGGATTATTTCTATGGCAACTAGAGCCATTGGGCTCACCTCTGTACCATCAATAAACTCCTGGAAAACAATGGCTGTGTCAAAACAGGCCCAGCAAAGCAGCATGCTGTATCTGGGGCAGCTCTCTCACTTACATCTCCTCTTTTAAGACAAACAGGTAGGACATGCAAGCTCCTCCTTTCCCTGCAAGTGAACCAGACAGGACATGAAAGAGCTGCAGTTCTTCAGCATGCTGCATTTTTCCAAGAAACTGTTATTCAGGAAACCACACATCCTGCAAGATGTTGTGTAGCCTTGGCAGAGCAGCCTGCACCTCATAACTCAGAATTTCCACACTGTTTGGCATTATAAGGGTGAAGGGCAATTTCTGTCACTGGATATATTCCAATTCTTATTGATTAAACCTTAATAGGAACTAAAATTAAAATACAGAGAATTTTTTTCATCTCTCTTAACATTACTGCTGAGCTATGGGGAGTTACCAACCACTCCTTGTCTCCTGCACATGGTCTTACCTGACAGTCAAAGTCCTGGAAGTTGCGAGCTGCATTCTGTTAACAAAAAACAAAAAAAGGAGATCAGCACAATGCCCCAGAACACCCCCAACAACATCACGGAAGTTTCCTATAGAGACCTCTGTTATAGCACAGTTGAGACTGGCTGCAGTCAGGTAAGCAGTGAAATGCAAGACCTGTACAAGTAAACTCCATTCAAGATCTGCCCATTCCTATACAACAAGGTTATAGAGCTGTAAGGAGGATACCAGCTAAGGGAAGTGAGTACCTATGTGCACAGCTGAGAGTCCTCAAGCAGGAACAGATGCAGAGAGGAAGGACACTGGCCGCAGCTGGGCTGCATATAGGTCTGGATTTTGTCTACTCCTGGTGTACATTAACAATTTGGATGCAAAACTCCTAAAGGACTACTCCTACTGAGTACAAGAAAAGAAGCCATGCAGCCAGCTCCTGCGCAGCCACTGCTGCAGGTATGGGATCATTTCACAACACGGGGACCTGCAAGCTCCTGAAACCCGAGGACGTGGGAACTGCACCCAGTAGCTCACCACTGACTCATCCCAGAGACCCCATGCATGCAGGTGAACACAGTCAGTACAGCACCCACTTGGCAGCCCGCAGGTTGGAAGGTCTGCAGGAACCCATCTGTGTGCCCATGTACTTTATGAAACACTGTCTCTACCTACACAGTAGGTTACATCACTGAGAGCTGTCAGCAAAAGGCTGAGCAAATCAGTTGGGATGGAATTCCAGCTTATGCATTTTAGGCATAAGCACCTGTCGTGGTTTGATACTGGCCAAACGCCAGGCACCCACTAAAGCTGTTCATTCACCCTCTTTTGTTCTCGTCTGGGCAGAGGAGAGGGAAAAAAATTAACAAAGGGCTCATGAGTTGAGATGAGGATTGGGAGAAAATACTCAAAAGGGCAAAACAGATTCAAATTTAAAGGTGTAAAGTAAATTTATTATTAACAGAGTCAGAGGAGGATAATGAGAAGTAAAACAAGCCTTTAAAACATCTTGGTTTTTCCCCTCACCCCTTCCTCCTTCCCACTGATAGCGCAAGGAGACAGCACGTGTGGGTTTTGGTCAGTTCATCATTCAAGATCTGTTCGCTCAGGGAGAGGAGTCTTCTCTGCAATGCCACGGGGCCCCTCCCATGGGAGACAGTTCTCCATGAACTTTTCCAGCCTGGCTCTAATCTCACGAGCAGCAGTCCTGCTAAAACTGCTGCAACATGCATCACTCCCAATACTGCTGCAGTGTGGGTCACTCATCCATGGGGTACAGTCCTCCAAGGATAGGCTGCTCTAGTTTAGAAGCAAAGGTCCTCTATCTGTCTCTGGAAGAAGAGGCTCTCTCTCCATTTGGGTCTTCCACTGGATTACAGCTTTCTTTGGCATCCACCTGCTCTGGGTCTCCCATGGGCTGCAAGTGAATCTCTGCATCTTCCATGGACCTCATGGATTGCAGGGGCACAGATGCTTCACCATGGCGCTCACCATGGCCGGCAGAGGAATCTTGGCTTTGACTCTTCGAGCAACTCCTCCCCCTCTTTTTCCACTGACCTTGGTGTCATCTTGTT
>VZSR01002515.1:436856-466864 GCA_013398615.1 Brachypodius melanocephalos
TGATTTTCTTGTTAAGTCATCACAGAGGCTTACCAATCTCTCTAATTTGCCCAGCAGCATGTCCATCTTCAGAACCCTTGGAGATTGGCTGTCGGACATGGTGGAAGCTTCTAGCAGCTTCTCATAGAAGCTACTCCTGTGGCCTCCCTCGCTACCAAAAACCAGGCTGCGTCAAATCAACACAACACCTTAGGACTAAGATTACTAGGAGAAAACTAGGATCACATATGGACAACAGAAACACTCAAAACATTTCTTCTAGCTGAGCACCCTCATTCCTCTCCATGTGTAAACATACAGACATGTTTTCCTCACTGCAGAGCTTTGCCTTGTTAGTAAGAACAAGGGTTGCTACCTACATTCTGCACTTTGAGACATTTGAGATATCTACGAATCTGTTTTAAGAATCCATTCCCCTCTTTCCTCCTCTGTGTTAACTGCAGCAATGTTTTGAGCGGGACATAGCAAAACCCACTAAATCCTCAGGATTGAGGAAAGAAAAAAAAAGAAGCAATCTCCTCTTATTTCAGTTTGGGACCCTGAAATTACTTGAGATTTCTGACACCACCACCAGCTCATGAAGTAGGTCAGTTCAGTCACCCATTTCTTTATGGAGAAATGAGAAACTTCTGTATACAGCACTGGATTTGGATGGTGCATGCTAAGTAAAAAAGAAAGTGATCTGAATTTGTACTTAGAAAAGTCTGAGATTCCCCAAGTGAGTGGGGAGAAAATGACACAAAGCAAGGAATGAGACTCTGAATTGAGCAGCTTGTTGTCAAGGCATACCATGAGGAAAAAGAAGCTAACATGCTGACATGCCTTGACTCCCACATACTTGATTTTAATACACTGAAAATCTGAGTTTAAACCATTTATTCATTGTCTTAGCTTGAGAAACTTTAAGGCAAGTTTTTCAGGCCTCTGAATATGCCATGGCTGCACCTCAAAGCACAGAGCTGGGTGGGCTGCCCAAACCCAGCCCATGGGCTGCCCATTTCACTTCCTGAATCCGGCTCTGGTATTTCAGTAACTTTTCACTGAGCCTGAATTAACAGGTATCAAAGGTGTCAGAATAATAAAGTGTCACTGGGCTAGTTTTTCTGATCAGGCAATACTCTCTTTTTCTCTCTCTTTCAACTAAATGGGAACATTTGAAGTTTCTTTGCTTCCCCAGTAAAATGTCACTGCATTTTAGTGAGTCTGAATTAGGTGAACAAACATAATGTATTTTACTTCCTGTACCTGACATTAGGCTTACACACAAACAAAATAGTGTTTATATTCTTTAAAAGTCAAGCTTGTAACTTTTTGCTGACCTCAGGCAGAACAAAGCCAAGACTCAGTGGTACACAGTGGCATTACCTACAGTTCAGACAAGTGAACAAGATACAACCCAGAGTTTGAGACACTAGAGCTCCTTCTCTGTGTACAGTACCCTTTGTTTCTGAGGAGTTAATGAGCATTCACTCATTAGTACCTTAAGAGTGTTACTGTATTATTTCTGGCCATTAATCCAGGCTGGCTCAAACTCCTATATCTAAAATGGGTTGGTCACTAAAAACCTTAGTAAACTGCCAGCTCAATAGATTTTGGACTCTGATATGTTGCACAGAATGGCAGGTTATTGCACGACACCCTCATGCTCCATAAACTATATCTAAAAATGACACATGTATTAGAGCCTTACTAAGGGACAAACCTTGGAGGTGGCTGCTCCCTGAGGCCCTCATTTTGTTGAAACAAAGGAGAGCCACAGCATACTTCTCTTCCCATGCAGTACTGAGGACAGTTCCAGAGCTACCCTTCGTATTTCTCCCACTGAGATACTATATATTTCTTGTAACTTCAACACTGAACCAAGCAAAGAAATAATCACTCTCTATGTGCCCTTCTGCACCCTGGTTAACTCCACTTGGTGTTTCTGTTTGGGTGAGCACTCTACATTTGAACCACAACTGACACCACAGCAAGGACTGGATGGGGCTGACCAGGCAATACTTGACAGAAAGACTTGAAATTTATAAAGTGAAAAACACTTTGATTTGGCATGCTTCAATGCCTCCTACTTAGGTCAGCTGACTGAAGCAAGGGCAATCAACCCAGTTGAATTCAAACACAGAAAATCCCAGGAGAATCATGAGCAAGGCCTCGGCCACTGCATTTAGGAAGCTTGTCTTCTGTAAATATTTATCTCTTGTTTTGAAATTACAAACTGCCCTGAAACCCTGTATTCCGTATTTTTATTTGATCTATGCTGATTTTGTACTTCCAAGGCTCATCCTTCCAGGAAACATTTTTTTTAAAAATGGTGGAAGCCCAGTAGTCAGCACCAGTGTGTCAGAACAGGCAGCTGGATTGCAGATTTCAGCTGAGCTTTTAGACTTCACAGATACTAAACAGATATGCTAGAACACTAAAGAAACGAACAAAAAACTAATCAGTACAGACTGAAACATAGCAGAATTCCAGAGATTTTACCCATTTTGTTGAGGGACAATGCAGTCTTCTGCAAGCACACAGTGAGTCGACAAAGCAGCACACAGAGTCCTTTGGCACAACAAGCCAGTTCTTGATCATCAGCCATCAAACAGCAAAGCCTTAGGAACTCCTTCCCATGCCATTAGACTTGTCTGTGAGCTATGGAGAGTGACCAAACCACATTGATCATAACCACAGTTTGCAGACGCAAGATGCTAGATCTTGTTGGGATGCCTGTAATGAACTTAAGCACTCTCAACAACAGTTTGTGGCAGAATCCAGTGAGGCTCTTCTTCCAGTGAGCCCAGATGGCTCTTCCCCAGCCCATAGAAGACAGAGTGAAAGACTTAAACAGCTACTGCGATGCAATGATTTTCCAAAGTCTCAGTATTGCATAAATCAGATTGCTCTAACTGGGCTCTGCAGACATCAAAAGGAAATGACTGTCCATTACTAAATCCAGGGAGACAGGGCTGTTTTAGGGGTCAAACCACTAAAGGACCACTTAAGACAGAATATTTTAAACAAAAAAAAGTAAAAAACTCCCAAACCAAACAACAAAACAACACAACAACAACCCAAAACCAACTAAACAAAAAACAGGATACAATCCAGCATTTCCCTAAAAAGGAGAAACTTATTAGAGGTTCTACAGCTACACCAGGTCAGGAATGGGATCACCTTTCCAATTGCTGCCCAGCCTTTGCAAAACCTCAGTACAGGCATGACATACTGTTTGTACATACTTGTTTGGTCAAGACTCCAAAACTACCTGAATTGTGGTGGTCTGTCTTTCCCTGAGACTTTGGAAGAGTGGGTGGTGGTAGATTACAAGCATGGGGAAGAATTTACTGCGTTTCAGTACTTAAGGTACTTCAATCTGTAGACAGATTCTGGCAGCTAGGGCTCATTGCCAGACGCAAAGTCATCCTGAGTACACCTGTGAGGATAAAGCAGCAGCCAGCATTACCTTGTCATTCAGGAGTGGTTTGATCTCTGTCAGCTGAACATCCTGCAGTTCATCCATTGTGCTGGAAGTAGAACCAATTAATCCTCAAAGCAGCAAACAGGGATTCTGAAACAAAGGCATATTGTTAGAAACAGCATTACAAGATATGCTAATCAAAGAATGCTTAGAGATTTTTCATTAGACTTGTCTGTGCTTCAAATTAAGCCTGCAAGAAGCTGGTTCCTAGTGCAACACAAAGCACCTGTAAGTGGAGAAGGCAAACCCAGTGCTGCTCTCACTGTGTTAGTCTGGTTACTCCTTGCCCGGCCCACTGAATGCTGCCCCTGGAAGCTCAGGCCTTTCAAGTGAGAAACTGCATCTCCTTCCATGCATTGCTGGTACTTCAGCCACAGCATGTCTGGAAACAAACTAGAAATTACTTGATCAGCAGAGTGAAAAACTGTTTAGTATGCGGTAATACTGACTTCCCCTGCCATGCCCTACATACCCAAACCCCAGCATTTTGCCACTGAAGGCAAGGCTGTGCTGTATCCCTGAGACATATAGCCAAAACCATATCCACACAAAGGAGACGGAGGTGTGGAGATCCACACTTCTTGCTGGCAGAACATAAGAGAGTCCAGAACTCAGGGCAGCCCTTGCTGTACAAGGTAAGGTATAAAAATGACACTAGATAGTGCAGGTCCAGTGGAACATGTGCAGACAACACTGTTAGCTTCGCAAACGAAAGAAAAAAATGTAATCAACGGTATAAGAAGCTGCCATATGTTTGTGGGAAATTACTCCTGCCACGGAGCCAGAGGAGAAATCTTTGAGTATAAATACAGCAACGAAGATGGAGGAAAAATGTGGCTGAATTTACAAGGCATTTAATTTTTACTCTAGACACTAGCTGTGTTTCTAGACAGAAGAATATCTAGTGCAAGCACCTGAAGCAACATGGAAAGGGCTCTGGCAAGAGATGATCACACCTGATGGTGCAGACTACCTGGTTGTTCAAGAAAATTGTACTTATTACTGCAGATGAAATAAAGTCATAAACTTCATTTGACGGAACAGAAATAAGCATGTGGTGGACTTCCTGGGCATCAGCTGAGTGTGCTAGGAAAATACTTTTGCATACTGTCACAAATAAAATTCTCTGCCTAAGATATTATAGGCTACTAACCACAGAAGAAAAAGAGTGGAAAAAGAACAATTGTGTCCACCATCCACCTTAATTCAATATAAACATGCACTGGGGAGGAGGGGTCCCCCTCACCCCAAATGCCGTGCAAAGCTGCATCCTATGTGCCAGGACTAACACTGGTGTAGCTGAAGCCAGTCTGTCAAGAAACAAATCAAAACAAAATGCCTTTCCCTCTGAAAGTCAGCCATAAGAACATCCATCTCTTTTAGCTCCTTTGAGCTTTGGGAAACTCAATTATTTTTCTTTTTCAGACTTATTTTTGCTGTAAAACATACCAGTTGTGAGAGTTCCAATAAATCAGTTAATCTACAGGCAACAAGCCCCTTACTCCACAATGAATTTTTATTCAGAAGAGAAGTAAGAGCCGTTATGTAGTGCACTGTAAACCCCAGAGGAAAGCTCATTACTGTCATACTGCTAAGATATTATGGAATAAAAAAATACTTCTACTAAGGAAGTATAACTTCCATATACACTGGGACTAATCAAGAGCTCAACATCTACCAGGTTCTCTCCAAAACAGCATCAAATGAGGTTACAGACACAAAAGGAATTTCAAACAAGCATCACAAAGCTTATCTGCAGATAAGGTGCAGACAGATGACATGGTACTAGAATGACCACCTTCACCTTGTTAGTTGGAGAGCGTACCCTTGCTCCTATGCTCCTTTGAAAAGACACCCACTGGTGGCAGGCAAGAAGGTCATACTTATTCTTGGGGTCACCCAAGAGACAAGGAAGTTGTTCACTCTACCCAAAGTAATTAAAAAACTGTGCACACACCAGCCACCTTTCTCTGTGTATTTTTGTACACGTGGGAGTTTTCTCTGAGTCTTGGGTTTACACCTTACATTTTTGCCTAAACCAGAGTCTACAGAGAAGGAGGGCACCAATATAATAAACCCTCTCTACTGAGCTGTGGCTGACCAAAGAACACCTCAGAGCACCAATTGCCCTGGAGTAGATTGCTGAAAGAAACTTTTGCTATAGCCTTGCAGATATTTTTTCTAGTTTCCCCTGAAGTATACAATGTCCCAGAGAGGCCTGAGATGCATCCTACACAAACCTGCCCAGGTACACAGTTTGCTGTCAATACAAGCATGTCCATGAAGGGTGCAAAGTCTAGAGAAGGGGAGACACACATTTTGTACCCATGCACTACACCGTTAATTATTTATTATATGAGAAGAATAAAAACCTAGTAGAGATTCAAAACAAGGATTATCAAATGCATTTATGTCATCAACTTTGGTTTAATACTTGGTCTCTAGATGCAACTACAGTGTACACAATAAACAATATTGAAACAACTCTGAAATTAATCTGATGTTTATCTTCCTGGTCCACTATTGCTCCAAATGCTGACGCAAGGGAAGAGTGGTAGTCTCTAGGGCAAACTGCTGTTAGTCATAATGTGCACTATATGGTCCTTCCTTAAAGCAAGCTGGGTAGCAACAAAAAAATAGCTGCTGATTTGGGTGCTGAGAATTATGTGAAACTTCCTTGAGACAGAAGAGACAACCTTCTTTAAGACCAGCTGGGTTCAAATAGCTGTGAAAACCTCTGTAAGGAGGAAGAGTAAGAGACATGCTCTGCAGCGAGTCTGCAGCACAGTCAGCCTGGAATGCTCCTCAGCTCATAGCACATTCTCATCCAGAAGTAAGACCTATGAAGGATCCCTCCAGTGGGAACCAAATACTGAGGTGAGCCAGGAAGTCACTGAGAACTGCTCACCTGAGAGCAAAATCACACAGAAAAGATTAAACCTGCACAGCCTCAGATGATGGATTTTTTCCTAAACATTTTGATTCTATATCTATTCACCTAGCTTGTTAAGTTTTTTGAAGGCTTTTTGAAGGAAAAGGCACAGGGGGTCCCCATCACTACTTGCAAGTGATGAACCAGCTCTTCCCAATCCACTCACTAGTGAGCTCTCCTGAAAATGGCTAACACAGCCTCAGGACTTCATTTAATCTGGTCAAAGGATATTCCATTGGCAGATGCATGTACTTTTCTCTTCCCAAGGTCTTAGCAAGCTCAGTGTGACTGCCTTAGATTAAAACTGGGTTATTTGTCATTACAGCATAAAATCTACTAGCTCTACATGACTATTTGCCACAACTTCATCTGTGCACCCTGCTATGCTAACAGCAACATGTTTTGGTTTGAAACATGGCAAATGGGCACATTTGAGCAAAAAAGGCCACAAAAAATCTCAAAAGACGATGCTTTGTAGAGCACATCTCCAAGTGCAGAGGCGAAGGAAAGGGTGGGGTGTTGGTGAGCTGGGCTATCCTCTGTTCCAACCATGCTAAAGACTCCTCATAAAAGCTCTGCAGACTTGTCTGCCCAGGAAACAATTTTCTCCCACCATTCCTCCTGTTATTTAAAGAGACGAACATGTCATTTCATAAGCTGAAGGCAAGTTTAAAATACCACAACAAAGCAGCATAAATATTCATAACACTGAAAAGATTTTTGTAGAAGACAGGCCACAGGCATAGCAAAAGGTTTGCCTGAAACAATCCATGTATAAATCATACATTTTTTCTATAAATGGACCAGTACCACCTGCTTCGCAAGTATTCCTCTTTTCTCTATTTATATATCACTATAAATACACTCAAATTCCCCAACACAAATTATCCATCCCTTTCCAAAGGTTTCCTAAAGGCTGAAGTATATTCCATGCTCTTCGAAAACCAGTAAGACAAGAATCCAGGAAAGATGTGGTAAATCATTATGCACAGAGACTGGAATCAGGGTAGAAAACAGAAGGCTACATGAAAACGAGGCAGGCAAGACCCATAAAGAAATCATCTACCTATAAATAAGATCTCAAATACATGTTCGCATGTTTACTCTAAGACCAGAATGCTCTCATTTTGTATCATTTCAATATACAAAAAAGAAATTGAAGTGAAGTTCAGTAGTCAAGAATATGAGCATGAGCACTGCTACTTGGACTCACCAAGTGTGAACTGCAGTATCTGTAGGTTCTGAGGCTCCTTTTCTGGTCATTGAAGCTCTGCCACAACTGCTTCCTGCAGGGTTAAGACCTGCAAGAGCTGCATCTTGAATTCAGATCCGTTTTCTTATGGAGGTACAGTCTTGCCACACTGTCACCCTTGGCTTTCCATGTTTTTACTTTGCCTTCGTGTTTTCATTATGCCTTCTGATGTTTACAGAACTTGGAGCTGAGTTCTCACACTTTTTATGTAAATAATGAAATGTTTACATATTTCTCCTCTAGGAGGAGTTTCTTGAGTGATGGTGATGTTCACCAATGAGACTGAAAAGGTGGTAACACCTTTGACCAATCTCTGGTCCTTTTGTACAGTTGTATATATACTGGAGTCAGATTTTAAAATAAAAGGGAACATCCCTGCTGACCTCAAACCTCGTCCCTGCCTCGTCCTTTAGTGTCCTATTGCGACACCACACTATTTAGGAACTCGGTGCAACAAAACCTTGCATTCAGAAGCTAAAATTTCTTCCTTTTTTCACCTCAATTTGACTACAGCTTATAATTTGTTACCTTCATAGCCACTTATGCCCTTGCTTTGTATGTGAACCGCACTGAGGCAAAATTACACACATCAGTTGTCAAGCTATGCTGCAAAACATGGCACTAAATGTTCCTAAACATATGCTCACTCATTTGGCAGACAATAGAAGCAAGATGAAGAAGATCCTCTCTAGGGGTTTACAGCCATGACAATCTGGGTACGGTTCCTGAGAATCATTCTCTGACAAGCCAGCTACATCTTACAAGATGGAAAGCAGAAATGTTGCTCCCAGGTATGCAAAGAAAGATGGGAACAAACACACTATTTGCAACCCATGCCAGAACCAAAGCACCCTACTCATGGTCTGCAGGTTTGCTGCTCAGGCACTGTGTAGCTCTCCACTGCAACTTCTCCCTTTCTTTATAAGGGCATTCCTATTTCCTGTGCCTTCTGTGCTGCTCTCTCACAGATGGGAAAACCAGCTGCCTGGCAGGGCTATCCAGCCTGGCCAGGCAGACCACAGTCTTGGCATACAGATCTCAGCTACTTTTCATGTATGGGACTTGAGATCCTTGAGTATTCCCGTTCCGTTGTTCCTCTGCCCTGTGCAAGCCTCTGGACAGCAGTCTGCTTCCCAGAGGCTACTCTGTTTTCTCTACTAAAATGCTGGCTGACATGGTAAACTTCCAGAGAAACAGAAAAAGGGCCCAAATTCAGTTTCAAAATATTTTCCAAGATTATTCACTTTGCAACCCAGTTCATGTATTTTTGGGAATGTGCCACATGGTGCTCCACCTTCAAGACAAACTGTATGCCTACAGAAAGTGTGTTTGGCTTCACCAGTGCACTCCCAGCTTCTGCTGTTTGCTTTTCTATTTCCTTCATATATATATTCATAGTTCTGTAGACAATTGTTGCATAGTAATATAGTTCCTAGCTAACTCCAGTACTTTTCCCTACCCTGATAGGCAGAAAGACAAAACACATTCCAGAGGCTCCAAGCCCTGAGTGCTCAAGGTTAGGCTCTCTGGGAGCCAAGGTTGAAACCAGCTCTTCAAGACACATTTTCATAAACATAGTTCTTATCTAAGAGAGGGGCAAGAATTCAGAAAAGCGTAGAACCAGGGAGGAATTACCTCATCACTTGTGTTTCTAATTGGGGATTCTTGTCAATTATGCTAATTTGCTAAACTTACAAAACTGTATTCACCCTATGTGGAGGTGGGCATTTTTCCCTATAGCCTTTATATTATCTCCTATACTAATATCGTCTCGAAAGTATGTTGTTTTATTCCTATCTCTTTAAGGCATCACTCACTTCAGCAAATCAACAGCAGCTTCCTAAACCACTATGATTTTATGTCCCTGGAATCTGAGCTACACCTAGGACAGAAATGTCAGCTGGTGGATATAATAAGGTGTTTAAAAAAGACCTAAATTTAACAGTGGTTTTGTAAGGAAAAGGTCTGTGTCCAGCTTTTCATAATTCTGGATTAATCCAATTTTAATTAAAAGCACTGTAATACTGTCATGGGTTTAACTGAGCTCAGCAAGCAGGACAGTGTCCTGCCAATCACCTGAACTAACAGGCATCGACTATAGGGCTGATTAAGCAAGAATGCTGTATAAATCTTTAAAGTGTTTTACATTACCTGGATTAGTGCCCATGAAAACAACGAACTATGCTGAGCTCCCCTATACGGGACAGTCTGTCTGTAGTGTTAGAGGGGGGATACCCAGGATATAAACTGGACTGAAAAGTTTCTCTGATGAAAATTGTGCAAATTATAGTCTCTGAAAGAGTCTCTTCCAGTCATGGTATCACTTTCAAACGGGTTTGCAGCATTTCCCTTTTCCTCAAGGCAAAATAAAAAAGCAGTGACAGTTACCACCAGCCATGCTACTCACATGATGTTCTATGTCCTTTTGTGCCCAGTGGCATCACTCCAAATCAACATCTGTGTTAGCCAGTGTCAGAGCTCACACAGCTCAGACTAAACCACAGAGCCCTTCTTGCCAGTTTCATGGTGAAGGACATGTTCAAATGGATCTGTTCCAAAATGCTTTCACATCTACTGAGTCACCTACTTCCACTAGCCCTGTAGTTCAGGAGGTCCCACCCAGGCATCGGTAAGGGCTCTTGAGGGTTTTGGCTAGTTGTCTGTCCAAACCAAAACACGTGTAGCTCTTCACCAGCACTGTCACCACCAAGGCATCCACCACACCTTCTCCTCTTGCCATCTCCTCCCTGTCCTGCGTCCCCACCCTTCAGCACTCACTATGTGTAGCTGACCTCAATTGCTCTCCAGCACACACCCGCCCATGTGACATCAGGCAAGTAGGGAAGATGCTGTCTTCAGCAGGAACATGGTCTTAAGCAGCTTATGATGAAATCTGACTGGTTTTGACCAGATCCTTCAGTTTCCTCTGCAGTTTTATTTTCAAGCTTGTTTCTGCTTCATTTCAGCTATGCTTCCTACTAACTGACTGTGTTTTCACTTTAAGTAAAAACAAAAAATTAATCAAATGTGAATACATAGCATTGAGCAAAGTAAAGCATTCCAGAGCAAGGTGAATTGGAAATCTGTTTAAATGAGTTTTGAACAATGATTTTTATAATTAAATATCACATTTCAACTTACTGAAATTTAATGCTGGTTTTGCATTTTATCTTATTGGAAAAATTGCATTTTCACCGGTTACTAAACATTAAATTGCAGTGATTCAAGGTTAGACAGGGCTTGGAACAACCTGTCTAGTGGAAGGCAGACCTTTAAGGGCCCTTTCAACCTAAACCATTTCATAATATAACCACTACACCAAACTGAGCTTTCCTGATGTGAGGAACCACTATTTAAGTTATTGTGTAGCTAAACAAAGAATTAGTCAGACCTCAGTTTTCATACTTCCTAATGCAATTTGATTGATATTTTTTAATTCATTTGTATGGGGTGCTGCTGGGACAGAAGAAAGATATTGAAATCAAAAGCGTAAGAAAAAATTTGTAGAGTAACTTTTATTTAAACTTTGTGTTTGCTCCAATATATAAATTGTACAACCTAAACCCAATGTGGTAACATATTCCTGGTGAAGGTGATCTCTTGGCATGTACAGTGTAATATATACATATATATACATGCACACAAATTTATGTGCAGTCTGGATAAACCAAACTTAAAAATCATCACAGACACGTGCAAATTTCAGGAAGAACAAATAGTTCTGCTCTTCAGCAGCTAAGACACAAATGTTTCTGGTTCAGCTCATTCAGGTAAAGAAGAGTCTTTCACTGTGCTGTATATGTATATACATCTAAATCACTTCTAGTGTCTTCACAGAGCAACCCCAAGCTTTTCTTCTTCGCTCAAACTTGAAAAAATGGATTTTGGCCATCAGAAAGTAGTATACTTCCAGGCAAAAGCTGATCAAGCTGATCAGAGCTTCAACAGCTCTGATTCCAAGTTATCCACCATGGAGAAGGGAGAGTCCATAAGTTTTATCACAGCAAACAGATATTGTTGAATATTAAATATTGATGGTTAATACCAATATCAAAGTGCATATGAGACAGACATAAGTCTCAGGATGCAGTTTCACTATCTTAATCTGCTCTAGCTACAGACTGCTTGTAAAAGGGGCATTCACAGAACTGACAAATTTTAAGAAAGCATTGTATGAAAAACAAATTGCTAAAGTAAGATTTTTATTATATGCTTTTTGCCTCTTCTTCATTAATGAAATATTCCTCTTATGCATGTAGTACTGCTCCTTGAGCTTCCCAAAACAAGCTCTTTCATTTTGGTCCTCATTGAAGTAACAACCTCTTTTTAAGTATCACTGTCAATACTTCAGACCCACTGTGACTGCCACACAGCTGTCCCTCACATAATTTCCAGTCTGTGAATTTGCTTCCAAGCAGAAAACATCCTTGTGTGTGTCAGGCTGAACCGGTCCCTCCTGAGGCAGCTGGACAGGAGAGGCAACTCCACTTAGCACAGTCAAAACCAGTAATGGATACAGGACAGATAATTCAGGACCAATTCAGGAAGTAATTTCATTACTCATTTAATACAATTGCGAGTTTCTGCCAAAAGGGATGCTCCTGTCCTCCCTCCCTATACCACACAGAACTTCCTTCTTCTCCTTCCCTTGTACCGGGCTGATGATTATGCAGTAACATGGCAAATTAGATCTACTTACTCTCTCCCTCAAGTGTTTTTTCCAGGACTACCTTTCACTTGGATCAGTGAACTGACTGATGAAAAGACTCCTTGTGTGCCATTTTTTTTCTAAATATGTCAAGTATCTCAATTTGAGGTTGAATTGTAAGAAACCAGGTATCTGGGCAGCGTTAGCTCTTCAGCTGAATCAGGGAGCAGAAAATGTACATGCTCAGGATGATATGCAAGGGCCTGCACTTAGCTTCAAGGTATGACAAATCTAATCCATCTAGACAGAGTGCATACAGAATATAGCACAGAACTCAAATTTTGCTAATTTGAGTTGCCTTGTTTTTAGGATATTATTTCAGGACATATAGAGGAACTAGAGATTCACCTCACAGCCTCTGAAAGAAAACCCAGACCCTTAAACCCTCTCCTTTGCTCCATCCCCTCGCAACCAGGACCCAAACCTTGCCTTGGGGAATGTCTGGCATGCTTGACCACAACATGAGCAGATGAAATGCAGACTTTTTGCCAGGCTAGCTTTCTGCTGGTTTAGTGAGCTGAAGGAGCCTATCAGACAGTCACATAAACATTACAACCAATTCATGTAATGAGAAGCAGACACGCAGTGACCTCTGGCACTGCCTTCAGACCCTGCAGTCTAAGTTGAGAATCACATCAAAAAGGGTAGGGAAATACACTCACAAACTCACTAGACTCTTCATGGTGCTCTGTGGATACAAATAACCAGGGCTATAAATGAATACCTGAGTACACATCAGCATGGACATTCATGTTATAAGTTTCTGAAATGGATAGAAGCTTTTTGATAAAAAAGGTAATAATGTCTTATTTCAGAGAGGGTAGAAACACCCTGGAAGTGCCCAAGGCCAGGCTGGATGAGGCTTTGAACAACCTGGTCTAGTGAAAGGTGTCCATACCCATGGCACTGGGGTTGAAATGAGGTATTTGAGGTCTCTTCCAACCCAAACTAGTTTGTGGTTCTGTGATGCAGCAATGGACCACATTTTCTTTCAGCCACTGTAAGTAACCTCCCTTACAAATTAAAGGGCCAGTTTGCAAACACCTGCATGAATCTGACAGAGACATAGGACACAAAACACCAACTTACTTAAGCCAAACACCATTCATGACTTGTGTTTGAAGTCAGTTGTAAAACTGTATATATAACAAATACATAAACTACCATTAGAAGGTAAGTGATGTTTTTCATAGAATTAGGAATATTTTTCTGCAAGCAGCTGGAAGCCAAAGGCAGATGGCACTCTGTACCAAACATGCCTTCCCAAATTTTGTCAGATAGGCCTAAAGAGGAAACTGACCTACTCACCAGGTTCCATGTTCACCCAAACCCAATTTGCCCTCTACAGATTTCTAGCAGATGTTCTTGGTTCTGGCTTGTGAGTTTAGCTCTTCCTGCAAAAGCTCTGGTCATTACTGCCTGAGATCTGCACAAGTCCAGCAGGTACATCCTCCTAGACTTGTGTAAGATCAAAGCCCTTCCCTTCCTGAAATGCCAATAGAACTTCTGTTTCCCTTTTTCTCCATCCTTCTTTCCCTCCCTTTCCTCATTCACCCCCACACTGATTCCTGAAAATCTGAGTGATCAAAATCAGAAATCAAAGCTATCTACTGTGTGAACTGGACTGGGTAAACAACTAATACCAAGAAAAAGAGCAGTTTTTAGAAAGGTAGGCTGAATCTGCATGGCTTTTGTTTGCAATAGCTATCAGGTAAAAGCAGTAACTTCTTTTTTCCTCACTCAAACTTCTCCATGCCAAAGTCCATGGGTTATATCAATTCAAAGTTTAGTTTTCCTTAAGAAACAACCATGCAAGTTAAGGTGGTTCCTATTAAGTGAAATTCAGTTTTGTACATTTGGGATATAGCAAACATTCACAAGCTTAAGACAGTTTCACATCACATATCTTACAATGGAAATCCATGATCCCAAGGACAATTGTCAACTAGAACACGCAGTTATTGTAAACAGACCCCTGAAGATGTTAGAACACAAAGATTTTACTTCTTTCAAAACTAACTGAAGATCTCAACACAATTGATTTAGTTCTAATACTCTAGTCCTGAATAAAGCTGAACCATCACATAGGTTTCGTGTTTAACCCCTCCATGTTTAGAATTACATGGTTACAGCAGATCAGTTTCTGATTTCATTCCCTAGAAATCAGCATGAGATGAGGATGTACCACACCAAAGCAATAGTGAAGGAAAAGGCTGACTACACCAAAGTCTAAAACTAATTTCTCAATCAAGAATTAAGAGGAAGTTTTCTCAGAAGCCTGTTCACAGCCTCTTTCCAGGTAAGGACAGCACAGCAAGAACATGGCAAGGTTTCTGTCTATGGGACCTGGATGCAATTCCAGAACCATGCAGGCTGGAAGAGATTACTGGAGAAGAGATTATTCTCCAAGAAAGAGTAATTTCAAAGTTGGATCCAGCTGTTCAGGGCCTTACAGATTTGAAAATCTCAAAGGATGTAGATTCTAGCATTACATACCATTCACATTGCAAAAGTAGTTTCCTTTTATCCAATAGGAATTTCCCTTGCTGCAAGTGATATAAACAATGATATTTTTAATCTGGTAATATCGCAGGCCAGAATAAAAAGAAAAATTAAAATGAACACATCAGAACTATTTAAAAATTCCCCTTCTAAAACTGTTTTATAATGAATAAGGAGTTGACTCAGATATTTCACATTAAAGGCATGGTTGGAGCAGAAATTAATCTCCTGGTAAATTTTTCAGGGCAGATGTTGATATATCAAAATAACAGGCTTAATATTAAACTGATTGCCAACTCTGAAAAATGTTGAATATTTTCCAGAAAAAGAACATGTAAAGAACTGCACAAGATCTGAGTAGTGTATCATCCAGTCTGATTCAGTTCAAGAGCAAATGTCTAGGTTATGGCAAAAGAAGAGCACCTGACAATAATTGCCCTTTACCTGTACTGCCATGTCTACTTCAGGCAGCATCTGTCTCCCCCAAGTCCTGTAGAAGCTTCTTCCCCAGTGCACTGAAACACTGCTGTCCCTTGTGAACAAGAAGTTATTTATTCTCACGCTTATGTGCTGCAGAAAAACAAGGCAGCCTCACCCATGAAATCTTGGTGCCTCTCTCCTTCCTTCAGTCATAAAAATTATCAAGAGCTTGACCTATTATATACAGAGTATTCTTCCATCCCACTATTACAAAATCCCCCCAAAATATGCAATATAAAGTAACACACCCTGGAGGTTTTATCAAAGACTAACTCTTTCTGACAGCCCATTTGAACAGCTCATTTGAGCAGTCACAACTCCCATTGCCCACGCATGCTGTCCAGAGAAGGAACTTTGCCAATGCTATTGACAAACAGCAATGACTAGAACACCAGCCTCAACCCTACAAAAGCCTGACAATACCTTCTCTAAAGACAGGCTGGCTTGCCAACACTCATCTGGAGAGAAATTATCAAATACTTTTACTTGGTATATTATTTCCTTTCTGTAACATTACTTACACATTTCTGCTGCGTTAATCTTTAAGCAGAATTTAAGCTGATACAGGCATCTCAGACATAAAATGAAAGCCCTAGTTACTTCTGCATTGGTTTTATGTACTCCAACATTACTCTTTTTTCCTCCCTTTCCAAGCTTCATAGCCATATCCTTTTGGAAAATGGCAGTTGTATTACATACTACATGTCCACTATTGCAATGTTATAGCTGTGGTATCTAAAAAAATCCTCAGAAAATATTTTAAACGTTCTGAAGAAGGGTAGTCGTACCACAAGATGTAAGGAAGACAGTATTAGTCCAGGTGAATTGTGGTAAAATCAGGCACCAAACCCAATTGTAAAGAATATCATATTTGTTTAAGCCACCATGAGGGAACCAAAGCATGGATATCCTTTTGAGCCTCATCCACAACAATTTCAGCTAATGAGTTTTAGCTAGTGGAGAGGTCTGAAAGCAGCCACAGAGCACTGGAAATTTAGTTATCTGTGAAATCTCAGTAATAAAATTACTCTGGATCATAATAACACTTTAAAAGTAAAATTATAGTAACTCACCATCAAACACTTCCTCAGCACCTCAAGAATCTCATTCAGTCTTGGGCACAGCTGTGCCCTGCTCAGGAGCAAGGTATCTGCAGGGAGACACAAGGTCCTTGAGACCACATGCTCACACAAGTGACCATGAGGAGTTAGCTCAGCAATACCAGTGGACTCCACCACTCCACTCCCTACTCTTTCAAACTCCAAATACCTCAAGGATTTGCAGATTAAGGTAATAGCTTTTATTTAATGAACTGGAAATAATTACATGCTTTGTAATGTGAGATGTCCTTGTGCAGGTCAGGAGCAGATGTTAAATACAACTCAAAAGCACAGTTCACTTGAGTAGTTTATGAATTTAAGTTAGTGAAGTTTGTATTTACAATTCAGTAAAGAAACGTTTAGCAAGGTGCTAAATCACCCTAAAATGGCAAAAAATTAATTCTGTCAATAAATATGCAGAAACAACAAAGCACAGGTAACAAATCACAAATAAATAGTACCTGTACACTGAAACCATACCCAGTTTCCATGAATCCAAAACCACTTGCTTTTCTAACTCCTGTGGAGCAATCACAAAACAACACTGTTGCAACTGGTTGGTATTTTAATGTTGTATTATTTCTCTAGTAGGTGCGGCTGGAACCACCACCACAGCATAAGAAAATGCCACCATCCCAGCTAATGGTCAGACAAAGAAGGTGTATTAGGTCTTGCTGTCAGAGAAGTTTTAATACTCCAGTCACAATCTGAAAACACATGATACGAGACAAGGCTATATGTCCTGAGCTGCAGGAACTGTATTTGGCTTTAACAGGTATTTCTATATAATATTTTGTTGAGAAGTTGAACAGATTTTCCCAATGAAAACTGATCAGAGGGGCCATTTTAGCCTGCCAGGCTGCATATACCTGCTCCACCATTTGAAAGGATTTCTCTTGTGAACAGAGCTCTAGAGTTAAGCTTACAAAGCCCCATGAACAGCATTCTGATGAAGTGTTAACTGCAGAATAAATCAGCTTAAATCCGGGGAATTGTTCCAACAGATTAAAACTTCAGTGCCAAAGAGAAAGGAGGAGGTCCTGCTCCCACTTTAGAAATATCTCACTTTATTTTGAGCCTGCCACCCACTATTTCCATTTGGTAGTCTTAGTTCTTTTATCAAAAGAGACAGTGAATAATGAGTTCATATACACACCATGCTACTAAGACTGTGCTTCTATCATATCCTCTTCAAAGACATCTTTTTGAAACTGAAGAGCTTTGATCTATTTATCATTCTTTACAAGAAACTCACTGTGCATCTTTGATCATTCACATCAGCCTTTTCAGAATCTCTCCCAGTTTCACTGGGTCTTTGAGAGCAATGGGACTAGAACTCATACAGCACTCACAACACAGGTGCACTGCGAGCTTGCAACACCACTGTTTCCTAGTTTGATCACTATTATTTTTCCACAAGCATCTAACCTTCAATTTGCTTTTCTAAACAATGAGATATTTTGATAGAGCTCCCTATTATAACCCCCAGTTCTGCCTCTGACTGGAAAAGCAATTCAGAGCTCATGTATGTACACATACAGTGGGGGCTGTTCTCCAGCTGCATTGCTTCACTCTGCTGAATTTAAAATGCTACTTTATCACTTAGTGTCACAGGATTTTTTTCATGTTTCCTCAAAGCTAACTATGATTATGTTTGTTGATACAAATACATGTCACCTGTCTTCAGTTTCATTTTCTAACTTTGACATCTCTGTGCTTTTGGCTTCCCCATCGTTCTCTGGCAATGGTTACTATTGTGAAAATACTGTATAAAATAAATCTTCCATCTGTCTGATTTATACCTATACTTTATTGGATGTCCCAACAGCCCTCATGGTCTCAGAAATGCTGGTTATTCTTCACTCACCTCCTGCACCAGCCACCCTTTCATAAAGCTTTATTACTTCCCTTTTTCTTCCCAGTGGCTTCTTTCCAAGGTGCAAAGTCCTAAACTGTTTAATGTTCCATTCTCTCTTCTAATTCTATGCCTTAGCTCTCTCATCACCTCTCTTTTCTGGTTCTCTTATACTCAAGAGTTTGCCAGATTATGCTGATAATGAGCTCCACTGTTAATTATTCTGCTTAAAATTTATGATTTTACTGCTTTATAGAACTTTCCCACATCCTCAGGGAGATATAACAGAGTTTCTCTTCACAAGTGTGCCTTAATACTGCCACAAACCTTCATTAATGTGGATGCAACCTTTGACATAATGCCCTGCTTCCCCCACCACTCTGAGTTGAGAATTTCATTAAAATATTTTATTACATAATTTTTAATCTAAGATGCTCATATGTTTCTCTCTTGACCTCAAGTTGACTTCAACTTTTTTTTTTTAATTAGCCTTTTTATGTACATTTGCTCTATTTGCGTATGAACTACACTAGGAGCTGCAAAGAGAAAGTGTCCATCCACTGCAGAGAAGTCCTACACTCCTCTCTCTTTGTTCAAGAGCTTTTATGAAACGAACGGGGCACAGGGAATCATCACAGGTGCAGGCATTCATTTCTTTTCAAAACAATGGCTTGATCTGGTTTAGTTAAGTAAGTTCACCATGGTCTCTTTCTAGGATGTACTCTTGGTTTTCTTCAACCCTTCAGGCAATGATTCGTATGTCAATATTACTCAATACAGTGAAGTCAGAGATCAGTTTCTTTCATATATCTGAACCTCCTGTTTAGCACAGGAATACAAATTTTTCTCCACAATTCCTTCACCAAACCATACACTGGAATGAAGTAGTCTTGTATCTCTTTGGATCTTTTGAGTCAGCATGGAATAACTTAGCATTTAATGAAGAGACCAACACTTTCCATTGCTGCCCAATACACTGGCACCTGACACACACCTGTTAAATATTCACCTCAGTTAGAGAGTAAATGTTTTGATTTTCCTTCAAATGAAGATGAAATCAGGAGAGAAACCAAGACACAGGTAAAAGCTCCAAGGCTCCTTCTCCTCTGCAGCCAGTTTGGAGGAAAATAGAACCCTCACCATCATTGATTGAAAGCTGTTTTCTACCTTCTACTATGAAATCAGCAGTAATAAAAGTCATTGTTCTTTAGCTAGCCACTGCATGAGAGAGACAGCACAGCATCGCTCAAACAAGCTTCTTACCAGGTCAGTGGTGACTGTGTTAATGCAGGTGCTCAGAGGAAGAAGCAGCAGCTGTCAATGTTAAGATGTGACCATTCATCCCTTAAAAACGAGGAGTATGCAGGCATGCCAGTAAAATAAGGATGGAACTTTCTAACAGCTACCCAGAAACCACTGCAGGCCTTGTCCATTTGGCTAGACAAGGGAAAGAGATCCCCCTCCTACTGTAACTGCACCCAGGAGTTCGGAGGCACCAAAAGACACTAGGAGGAAGGCACCTCTGCTCCCCACAACCTGGTTTTCCCAGTACCTCTGATCCACACAGATTACTGAACCCTGCTGCAGGGAAGCAGAGACCAAGGGCATGGAACAAGTCCTTTGATGGATGGGAGGGTGAGTGCCAGTCTTGAAAGCTGAGGTCCCAGACCCTGGAATCACTGCTTGTCAGAAACCTTAGGGTTTTCTTAAAAACACAGAAGAAAATTTGAGTCTAGTGATTTAGGATAGGATAAAATACTTCAGACTTCACTAAATGAAATATTTAAGGATCAGGATTAAAACTCTGTGAGCCTTTCCTTACTGAATGTTTTGACACTACAAAGACTGTATTTGCTTAAGTCATTTTTAAACCAACAAGGTGACTGATGATGTCTTCTACATAAGCAGTTCATTTTAACAGGGAGACAGGATAAAAACAGCAGCAGTAAGTGCCATGTTTATAATCAATTCATAGCCCAGAACAGCTGAAGGCTAGAGATCTGAGAAAACCTTAATACATCACATCAAGGAATAAAACTATTGAAAAGCAAGATATCTGCATTACAACACTTCTCAGTTCAGACAATTAATGCTCAGGTAACAAATTAGGCTTTCTGGTGCAATGTGTTTCAAGCCATTTCAGTTTTTTTCCCAAACAACTACTACCTATCAATGAGTGAAAGCACAGAGATTCATACTCTGGAAACCTCCCTAAATGGCTGAATAATATGAGCCTAAATACTTCTTATTTTATGACAATAAAGTACTGACAGTATTTCTCCTGCATTTATACAGAGTTTTAAATTCATATTTCTATTCTACTATGAATTTCTTCAAAGCTTACTATTACGTTATTGTCATTGGTTGGAGACAAACATACGACAGGACACACCGAGGGTCAGCAACAAACAGCCCGGTTTATTGTTTGGGGTCTCAAACTCCAGGGTTTAGACAATTGATTGGTTGGGGTTTCAGCACCACCCACCTCTCTGGCCAGTGATATGTCTGCATACAGGGTTGAAAAGGATTGGCTGGTGTTCCCTGTGTAACTTCAAATCCATCCTATCATTGCTTACCCAGGGACTTGATCAAGAATGAACGAGACTGGGCCAAGCTGGATTTTCTGTTATGTCCAGATTTATTTTCCAGCTACAGGCCAGCTGAGCTGTGACAGCTTGCTATACCACATAATAGACTTTATCCTATTTCTTATTTCTTTCTTTTTTTAAAGAAAGCACAGGCTTTTCCGATTGTTTTATTGCTTTTATTGTTAAGAAATTCCTGTCTTTATTAAAGAAAAATGAAACAAAGTCAAGGGGAAAAAAGCAGTTATCTTTTGTAAGGCCCAAGGAAAAACCTATATTACTCTTCTACTGCTGACAAAAAAAAAAAGAGATAATATAATTCTCAGTGAATGTCTCCTCCATCTGTCTGAGAAATCCTATGCAACGCAATTTCCAAAGCTGGCATTTGAAGGCTGTCTAGGGCTTGTTTCACAACCTCAACAAAACATTTTTTAAACAAGGAAAAAAGAAGGTTTTTTCTCCAGATCAAACCATCTCTTGAAGACACTTCCTGAATGTCAGCCCCAAGTGACACAAGCACTCAGCTCACTGTCCCTTCCCAAAAGCTGCTTCTGCTCTGCCTTGCAGCACTGCACATTCCCATCGTTCCCACAGAAATTCTGCTCCCTTCAGGATATCACAGTTAATTTAAAAAAAAAAAAAAGGCACAGAATGACAGACTTCTTAGACATTTTTAGAAGTTACTGCACAGCCAAGGAGAACAATGTTCAGTAAGGAAATATCATTTTCTAACACCTAAAACCACTGCCAGAAAGGGAACACAGTCACGTGGAACAGGCACAGGACCTCCTCCCAAGAAACCAACTGGTAAGCTCTGCAAATCGTTTTACAGACATTTTTATTCTGGTGTGAGTGCAGCATAAATATAATTATAGTGGCCTAGAATTCCCCTTGAAAAGAATTCATTTAGGCAATTACTACCAAATGTCACAACAAAAGCCACTTCACACAGTGTAAGCTCAATCACTATCCAAAGGACTTGATGGGTTCATTATCCTTGTGAAACTTCTGGAGTACACATGACCAGGCAACTCTAGCGCTGGCACTGTTGTTTCCCAGATTTCAAGAACTGTTCAAATACCTGGATACAGGACTGTCAGGCTACCTAAAACTTGGAAATGGTTGCCAACATTCTTATGCATTTACAAAGAATTAATGAAGACATACTCAACATCAACAGTTGAAACCAGCAAACAAACAAAACAAACCCAGCAAAAAGCATTTGGTAAAAAAAGAAGTCTCTATTACTGCTTTGGTATGATCCTCTCAGGCCAGAGAGGGACCAGGAAGGTGGCATGACATCAAGATTCAAAAAGATCTCTAAGATCATTCAATGCAATCATTAAAATACTAAATCAGAAAAAACCTTCCATTTACCACTCAAAGTATAGATATATCAGAAAGTAAGATGGAGGGGGGTGGGGGTGCCAGCAAAGATGACAGTATTTCTTATCCCTGCACCTCCATCTCTATGCTTCCCAGCATGGCACCACAGAAGTTCAGAAGAACCAGGATAGTCCCCAAGGAAATCAAATCAACAAAGGTTTGAAACTTCACTGCAGGTCTGGGGTGGGAACTGGAACACTGACTGAGTGACAGGGAGTGCTGCAGTACAGTCGACCACTTCTAAGGCAAGTAACACCTCTGAGTAATGATCACAGATCTGAGATGGCTCCTTCTCTTGGAGCACATCCAAAGAGGAATCAGTCAGCAATTACTGTCACAAAATAGTCTGGTCACAGATCCTCTGACCACATACAGACAAGCACATATTCAAATACCACAACAACAAAAATCAACCTGGCTTGAAGTTTTTTAAAAAGCTTCTCCAACTTGAGTATCACACTGTGCAATTCCACATCAATAACTCTTTTGCATGTTGGAAACAAGAGAATGCTCATGGTTTCTATTTCTTAAGATTTGAACTGCTGCTGAAGAGATCAGAGAAAAAACCTTTTGGAGAGCAACAGAACTCACACACATGTGCAGGTGCTTCCTGAAGCTTGGCTGGCAGCAGGACAGACTTTGAGTTGTTTGAGGCACTTTAACAGAAGCTTAGAAAAACAATGTGATCCCTTGAAATCACAAGCAAATTGTCTCTGGCTCCTGCCTCATGTGGTCAGCTCCACAACTGAGTCTAGGGGCAGAATAGCCATGAGCTCCAAGTCCATTTAAAACAGTTACAAATACAGAAATTAAGTGTCCAAAAGGTATTGAATACATGAGCTATTGTTCTGCTCAGTGTAGCCAGAAAAATATTTTAAACCTTTACTCTCTTATGTCAAGACCCTCCATGTGACAGCATTCCCAGGCTGGGGTACACCTGAATCTCTACAGCACAGAGCCCATATTGCTGCTCCTCTCTGTAGTGGAGGCCTTGCTTTTTCTTCAGCATGGCACCAGGAAAAAAACAAAATGACACTTAAGCAGAGATCATCTGAATTTCATTAGCTCTTTTGTACAAACAAAGCTACAGTCCTCTCTGTGCTTTTGTATTCACTTTGCTGGACAACTCCAGCCCTTTTGCAACTTAGACGTTTGGGCTGAAATCTTGAGAATGACAGGTCAGGAACTGAAAAATGTCAGTTGAGAGCCCTAGATTATACCAACTCTTCAGTTACAATAATTCAGTTCTATAGCACAGCAGCATGAATGAGCGTGGTGCCTGACACTACCAAATCACATTGTGGCCATGGAGACAACCCATGGCTACAGCCCAGCACTACAGGCTAACATAGGCAAGCCAAGGATTCACCAAGGCGATATCCTGACAGACAATTTTCTAATCAATAATTCCTTCCTTATGTTTCTTACAACATCAGAGCAACAGCTACAGTGGCTGCATTATATAGGCATTGCACAGTTAAAAATGTTTAATAATATCTCTCCTCTTAAAGCAATGTCCTCACTGTGAACCAGTAGCCCTGCAGCCCCATAGTCTTGCTCTCAACTGCAAAGTACTCCTGGACTCCCACAGGTACTGGAACCTCACAGCAGTGTGACCATGCTCACTTGTGTGTGGATGAAACAGAGGCCACCCACTGACAGGTAACCTCACAGACTATGTAATAAACATGAATGGGCAGGAATACCTGCTGAGTGTTCCCTCCACCTACTGCTAGAAGCAACAATTCTTTTTTTCCAATAATGAATGTTTCCAATTAACCACTTGAAAAATGTCAGGAAAGCGTAGTTTTATTCTGTGGCTGAGCTAATCCGCATGAAGATTTTCACAAAGCTCTGTGCCTTTCTTTAGGTCAGCCGATGGATAAAGTCCAGTTGCACTGTAAAATGAGAAAAAAATCTTTGCTGGCTTTCCTGAGGGCCATATGATATGTATTTGATAACCTTTTCATCCAAGCTAAAGGAAAAAAGAAGTTTAATTTATAACAAGGGCCATTTCTTTCTGGAAAACTGTATCAGAATGAACTATATAAGCAAAACAACAAACGCAGAGTTCTTAAACAATGATTAAAAACACTTCTTTGTCAGCTGAGCAGCCTGTCCTTGCCCAAGACTCCCATCACTGTTATATTAGTTCTCCACCAAGGCAGAGACAAGCCATGCAGCATAGGAGCTGGCAGCACAGAAGAGCAGACTTAAACCCCTCCCCCAGTTACATCTTCTACCATCTGGGCAAAAGCCCTCCTTTTCCAATCTAAGTCATAAAACTACACATTTACACAAATCACGTTTTTCTTTCTGCCTGTGCAAAGGTAGAAATGCCCTTCACATCCTGAACCCATCCCTCCACCCCCAGATTTTACTGGCTAAGTAATAAATTTCAAAACTACCACAGCCAAAAGAAACCAATAAAAACATAAGCACCTAACCTCAGTTTCCACACAAAGACAGTCCAAAAAAAATTCTCAGCAGAAAACTACTACATGTGACAACAGTACTGGAGAATCCATGCAAATTTTCAAGAACAGATCTGAAAAATCAATTTAGTGAACAGAAATTTCAGTAAAGATCTATATCCTTTGTATTTAGAAAACCTCAATGTACACAGACCTCAAATAATTCTAGAATTTACAAAACATTACAAGGGTATCAGTAGCAAAATTTGTGAATTTCTAGTTATATTTTTAAGTATTTATGATGCTTATAAATAAATCAGAATAAAGTCCATTTACAGGATAAAAAGTATTACTAGATCCTTATTAATTTACATAAATGCACTAGACCCCATCCTTAATCACTGTTTCTGTTTAAGGAATTCCAGATGTTAACCCAGAATCAGACTGTTTATGTGCCTCAGTACAGGGAAACCATCCAAGACGCAGTCACAAAATCAGCTGAATTAGTACCTGGTGTAATTCATACCAAGGCATGCTAATCTAACTACAGCATCAAATGGGACCATTTGAAATAGGAAGTGCATGCACTGACACATGGCCTCAGTCTAGACTACAGTTCAGCCTGTAAGGTCGCAGTTTCAATCAGCAGCAGCAAGCACAGATATATGCAGTTTACCTGACTGATTCTAATTAAACCCCCGCATTTGTATACTGCCAGTACAACACCACTAAATCAGCATTAAATTCTAATTTGTTGGGCTCATTTCACCGCGGGGCAGCAGGAGTGCCAGAGAGGCAGAGGACACACAGAGCCTCTCCCTAGGCAGTGTTCACAGCAGACGGAACTGCTGCACAGTGAACATCCAGAGAACTTCAGAAAACCCAGAGTGAGAAAGGCCCCGCCTAAACAAACACACAGCTGAAAGCAGACCACAGAGGGCGGGCATAAGTAGTCAGTTTTCCCAGGGAGAGAGAAAGCAAGGAGCCTTTTGCAGCACTGTACTATATATTGTACTCAAAGTCTGGAAAAAGAGGCAAGGAGCAAAGTCTCCTGAAGATACAAGTTATTCTGAGAGCAAAGAGAAAGGCTGGCTGAAGAGCTGCAGAAAAACCCTCTGAGAGTAATAATGGAGAAATAAAATAACAGATTAAATTCAGTGCAAATAAAGTTGCAGTCTGAAGATAAATGGTCCTTATTTCACATATCAAGTGGTGTGCTCCAAACTGATCATTAACACTCAGGAAATCTTGCTGGAGTCACAACAGATTGATTAAAGCATCAGTTCAAAGTCATTCGACACATGAAAAAATAATGTTAGAAAGTCATTACTAATAAAATCACCATATAAAAATATAGAATGACTGCATCTTAAATCCTGGATGCAGTGCCTGCTCCTTCCTTTCAAGAGAACATAATGGAAAGGAAAGTATTTTTTTAAAGGAAACAAGGTTTGAAAATACAAATGAGAAATAATCAATCAGGCTAGGGTTCATCTGCCTGGAAACAGAGATTGCTGCAGTGGCATATAACAGAAATCTGTAAAACCATGAATTGAATGGAGAAGGCAAATTGAGATCAGCTCTTCACTGAGTCCAAATAAAACAGCTAAGAGATAGGAAATTAAGCCAGCAGCTGTCAAGTTCAAAACAAAACAAACAGAGGTAGTCAGCACCTACAAGGTGATTCTGTGCTCTGGAAAATCTCCCCTGGGATGTGGCAGTGCCTTACATTTAAGGGGATGGGAGACATGGGCTAGTTCACAGAAGAAAAATGCATTAATCATGAACAAAATAAAAGCAAACATCTACTTCTTGACATCCTACAAATGACAAGAGACAAGAGGGCTATCAGGCAAAGGTTTATATTATACATCCTGACGTTACACTCTTCTCTTTTTGGTCACTATTAGAAAAGAACAGCGTTCTTTCACAACAAAAATCAATTACATCTCTGGTACTCCTCAGACTTTTTTTTAACTTGCTCAGCTTACTTACCTAGCAAAAGCTGATCTTCTGGGGAGATGAGGACACAGAGGGGCTGGATTAGTATTCTGATTATTCAGCACACTGAACAGGATCAGGAAAACCTCCAATAAATGCTGAAGGTGGTACAAGATAGAGCAAGAATATGACCAGCCCTTTTGCACAGCAGCCAGTCTTTAGATCAGTTTAAGGTGTAACACAGAGCTTCATTACCAAAACAGAAGTGAAAAGGAAGCAGCTGACTGCCTATCTCCTCTCTTCAAACCCCCAGGTAAAAGCCACAATTCCAGCTCTTATGGGGGGAGAAAAAGTGCACTTTCACATCTTTAGTCCATCTGGTAACTACAGAGAGAGTCTGGTTTATACATGACCGAACAGTAAAGGTTACTTTAAAATTAAATATTACATTTATAACCTCTCCTGTTTTTATATTACGTAAAATAAGGAACATCCCTTTGGGTAACTAAGCCCATTGTAAATACAGAAATGCATCCAAGTCTGAAAAGGACAATAGCAAAATGAAACCAGAGCTATTCCTTCCATGCTTCCCACAGCACCCATTGAATTACTGCAATAAATGGTGCTATACCAGTCACAGAATACAATGGGATATGACTATGATCAATAAGATCACTAAAAATCCAGCAAATTCAATTTATAATTCAGAACTTGCAAGAACAGAACTGAAAACCAAGTGAGGTTACTGAAGTCTCTCAACAACTCTGCTTTGTACAATAGTAGGCAGTCACCCACCCCTTTCTACAGCAGGACCATATCACAACTGCTCTGCTTAATAACTGACCTGACAGACCAGAACACTGAGAATTCCCAGGGAAAAGCAATTATTCCTCCCAAACCACATTCACATAAACATGAAACCACTGAGGAGCACTGAGATACCTATCAGGAACACTGTCTTCAACATTACACAGGGAAACTACCAAACCACTCCTCTGCTCCTGGAACCATCACAGGTTAAACCAGGCCATAATATTCACAGACTCAAACTGCCTGAGCCAGCACCACGCAGTGCCCAACACGGGCTTAAGAAGCATAGACATATTTACTTATATCCAAGACACAGCTGACATGATGACCACAAGATAAGCCCTGCTCAGGATGGGTTATAGTGTTAGCACTGCCTATGGAAACAGAACTGAGGGTTTGGCTTCACCATTTTCCAGGAAGAAGCTAAGCTACTGTTTGTGAGAATGGCAATAAAGTAATTAAAAATTAAAATCCCTAGTCTCTTCTTATACATAAGAAACAACTCCCTCAAAAATTTAAAGCTGAGTTGCTTTCTCTTTTGTATTTATTTTTGTCCTTAAACTATACTACGATTATAAATTTTTGTGCTTCTTACTGAAGTACATATATATTACTATTTTGCTGTAATGCTTACCTTGAGCAAAAAACACAGGAAGGTTTAAAATAAAAGTATCTTTAAAAAGATTTTCTAGTATATCTTTTAAGGAACCAAAATACATGTTGTACATAATAACACCTTTGAAATCTAAAGGCACTGCTACACTTATATTTTCCAATGAAAAACACTGAAGACTGTGTATGACCAATGTGAAATAAGAGCTGCAAATGAGAGCATTGGAGGGTTTCTGAAGGTGATGTGAAATTAGAAAAATCCAAATCAAACACGTTTATTCATTTCAATTAATTTTTAACCTTAGATATAGAATGAGTAGATAGGAATATAGTTACAGGTTTCAATAATGCTGCTTCCAGCAGTTGTGTAATTTTAACTGTATAATATTGTTTAATTTGCATTGTGTAACATTTCCTGCTTCTACCTTTGCAAACATCTTGACACAAAGCAGATATAAGGCACATGAAGCTGCTGCACTAAGACACAGTGCTTTGTGTGTCACACAAGGGTCAAAAATCCAAACAAATAATTAAAATTAAACAGTCATTGCTCATCTTGAGCCCCCTCAATAATCCCTAGTTCAGTGGCCAATAATCGAGATGAATCCTACTGATCACCTTGCTTCTTCAGGATTCTGCCCCAGTTCACTAAGCGAGACATCTGGTAAGCTCTGCTCGCCTAGCCCGAGAAAATTATGCTAGAAAACCTTCATGCTAATTTTAAATTGTTCTCCCTGACTTTACACCACCTTTCTGCTTTTTTTCACAGACTGATATGCTGTTGCTAAACCTGGGCTGCCAGGCTCCATAGTTTGAAAGACTCTTGTTTCTACAGACAAGGCAAAGCAGAAGCTTAAACAGTGAGCCTCCAAGTCCTCTGAACACGGGAGACTCACAAGCACGCTTGACCCATGTAGCAAAAGCAGTTTCTTCATAGAATGGCCTGGGTTGGGAGGGACCTCAAAACGCCCCCAATTCCAACCCCCTGCCATGGGCAGGGACACCTTCCACTAGACCAGGCTGCTTCAAACCCTGTCCAACCCAGCCTTGCACACTCGTATTCCATTCTTCTCCACTTGTAACCCCCAATTTCTCATCACCTCAGTTTTCAAGCACTAAAAATCTTTTGGATTTCCCAGACACAACCCCCGATCCCGACCAGACAGTTCCCGTTCTCTGGAGCAAACACACATGTGACCAAGTCACAACCTCATAGCAATTCATGCTGGGACAATACCTTATCGCGACACGATCGCACACTGGCTCCAAGCTCCTCAGACTCACAAGCCATGAAGGAAAGTACAGACCCCAGGCTCTCCATCAGCAATGCAATATCTCGAGGAAGTGCCACGAGCCACCAGCCCTCCAAGCAGCCTGGTCAGGGCTCACAGCCTCATTTGTTTTTGTAATGCCCCGTCTTCTGTACGGCCGTTTATAATAATACTCTTTAAGACAGCAGAAGCCTCTGATATCGCAACAATGTTTTGAATTACTCCTTGTGACTTACACTAAATACAAAATATTTATTAAACAGAAAAAAAGAGACATAATGTTTCAAGTCAACGAAAATCTTTAAAAGCTTTTCCCTTCCCATTCATATTCCGACAAGGTTTGGCCGAATTAAAAAGATAAACACCTAGTTTGCGTTGTACGAAGTAAATAATACAAACAAGAATTCTGAGATCTGAATACCAGAAAGAAAAGCTATGAGAGAAAGCAGAACGCCCGACGCAATCCCGTTCGTTATTTACATGAAAAAAACATCTCCGCAATAACCTCGGGCACTTCCGAGGCGTTTCCCCCACTCCCAGCGTAGCCCGGTGTGACGAGGGTCATTTCCCACTCCCAGCGGGGGGCGCAGGTCTATCGGCCGGCGCCTCACAGCGGAGCCGGGCTGCGCTGAGGCACCCTCAGTGGCGCGTCAAGGCGGGCGACGGCGGCGGCACCAACCCCCCTCGCGGCGAA
>VZSR01002515.1:495026-515350 GCA_013398615.1 Brachypodius melanocephalos
GAACTGCTATTCCTTTTCCTTTATCTTTGCCTGAAAGCCCCAAATATATCAAAGTTATTATAATTTGGAGGGAAGGAGGTAATATTCTCCATTCCAAGGGAGGTTCCCATCTTCCTTGGCAGACATCTGTCTTTCAAACCAAGACACAAATGCCCTTTCTGTTCAGTCCTCTCCATCTGTGCTGCATTCTATCAATCCACAGCAGCCTCACTAACTCCTCCAGATTTTTTTTTTTTTTTTTTTTTTTTTTTTTTTTTTTTTTTTTTTTTTTTTTTTTTTTTTTTTTTTTTTTTTTAGATTAGGCACCAGAGAATCTAGGTACTGTGAAGGGATGTGTCCTGCAAGGGCCCTGCTCTCCACTTGGGGGCAGAACAAAGAGGGGGAAAAGATTTACAGTAAAAGCACTGAGCAAATATTTATTATGAAACTCACATCCCTTGCTGCCAGCAGCCTTCATGCACAGGATGTGCAGACCAGAAGTCTTCCTGCCAGGAAAGGGAAAAGGAGTACAGTTTGTATTGTGATATATGGTGTTCCTTCAATGGATGCCAATACAAAGGGGTTAAAATTGCTTTGCAAGCTCCTGTTTGTTTAGGTTAACATCTTAGTGCTGCACTGAACAAGAAACAGGGAAGGCAAGTGCTGAAGAAAGGACCTGGAAACCTCGCCTCTGTGGAGCACCCCATAAGGAATCTGTGAGACTGTGCTGACTTTCCCAGCAGTGCACCTGCTGGAGTGCTTGCAGAAAGCAGAGAACACTGCAGAGAGATGAACACTGCAGAGAGAGTGTGTCTCCAGGGGTGATACAGGCAGGCGAATAGTGCCACTCCCCAGCTGCAGGAGGGAGTGAGGTAAAGTGGCCCATTCCCTGGGGCTCTCAGGGCACCGGGCCCTCGCATCATCCCTAAATAGGGCTGGGCTGTGGAGCAAAGCAGCGCTCTCTGCAGAGTGCCCTGTGCTGCCTTTTCCACTGGCTGTGTTTCACAGAATTAGAGAGTAGTTGGAAAGGACTTTTTACAGGCCATCTATTCCAAACCCCCTGCAATAAGCAGGGACACCTTCCACTAGACAAGGTTGCTTCAAGCCCTGTCCAACTTGGCCTTGAACATTTCTAGGGATGGGCTGCCACAGCTTCTCTGAGAAAATTGTGTTTTACTACCCTCGCAATAAAGAAATACTAAAGAAATCTATTCTAACCCTGCCCATTGGCAGTGGGAAACCGTTCCACCTTGTCCTGTCCCTCCATCCCTTGTCCCAAATCTCTCTCCAGCATTCCTGGAGCCCCTTTACACTCCAGGAAGGGGCTTTAAGGTCTCTCTGGAGCCTTCTCTCCTCCAGGTGAACACTCCCAGTTTTCCCAGCCTGGCTCCAGAGCAGAAGTGCTCCAGCCCTGGGACCATCTCCATGGTGACTTCTGGACTTGGTCCAGCAGCTCCACATCCTTCTTATGCTGGGTCCCCAGGGCTGGAGGCAGCTCTGCACGCAGGGTCTCACCTGAGTGAGCAGAATCCCCCCATCTGTTGCCCACACCGTTTGAACCCAGGTAACCCCCATCGCTGTAGCTAAGTTCTATCAGCACCTGCAGACTAGTCAATACTATGGGCTAGGGCAGCAGCAAACGAACGGGGTATGGAAATAAAGATGGCGGGAAGAGCGAGATACGGCCTGGGGAAACAGCTGATGCTGTCGCTGTCCCTTCCCAGCCACAGCGGAGCTGGGCTGCAGCTGCCGAGGCGCAGCAGAAGCGGGGCCTGAGGGCAAGGCAAGGCCGGACCAGACAGCAGCGTCCTGCAGACCCCGAGGTGGCAGTGGAAGAGGAGCCGGAGCCAGGCTAGTGGAACGGCACCGGCAGCTCCCGGTCGCTGCCCAACGTGCTCGAGCTGGATGGGCCTGGCATCAGGTCCTCGTACCCGAGGGCTCCGGTGAGCCGCACTGGCCCTCCCCAAGCCCGGATGCAACGCCCGGGGAACGGTGAGATAGCAAGGCCTCCGGGGCTCGCGAGCAGCCCGGGGTGCGGATGAGGCCGACGTGCGCGGCCCCTTTAAGAGTAAGAGTACCACAGTGGCGCCAGGCACGGCAGCGGCCGCTCCACGCATGCGCACAGCCTGTCCCTGCGACTTATTCGGTGCCGCCGGCAGAGGGGTTGCGTGCATGGGTGGGAAGTCGCGCTATGGCGTGCTCGCGCATGCGCAGGGCACGGCCCCGCCGTGCGCTTTGTGGCGCTGCCGGAAGCGGGTGTGGGCCGAGCGCAACGAGCGGCGCTCCCGGTCCCGTGTGGCCGCGGCCCCGTGGCGCCGGCGGCCTGAGGGAGCGGCGCGCCCCGACATGTCTGCCGGGCTCTCAGCGCAGGTAAGACGGCCAGGCTTCCTGTCACGGCGCTGGCGAGCTCTGCCCTCTTGGCCGCCTGCGGGGCCTGTGGCGCGGGCGCCGCCCGGAGCCTCCGCCGCGCTGACCTCTGCGCTGCCACGGCGGGGCCCGAGCGGGGCGGGCGGCGGGTAAGCCCGTCCCCGGGGCTCCCCCAGTGCCTCGCGCCTGGCTCGTGCCGCGGAGCCACCGCAGGGCGGGCGGGAGCGACTCTCGATGACCCCCCCCCGCGGCCCAGGGCCCCTATCGGCCCCTGCTTCGGCCCCGGGCTCGAACTGCGTTTCGGAGCCCTGGGAGGAGCGTGAGGTGATATCCGCGCCCTTTCTCCCGTGTGGATCCTGCGAGTGGGAGCTGGGCCTGAGGGAGGGAAAAGTTTGTGTCGCTTTTTCCCTTCAGAGTCCGACCAACAGCCCTCTGGTGCCTCCCGGGCTCTCGGGATTCTGCTTTCCCTGTCTCATTTGGTCTCCTGGCTCAATGGATCCTATTTATTTGGCAAACAGAGGCCTCTCCTCGAAGTAAGGGGGCTGTGCCTGCAAGAGAGTCCTTCCTGCTTGGGCAGTTTGGAGCCTTCAGGAGAAACTGGACTGATTAATAACTGCCAATATGAAATAAACTGTTGAGTAAAAATTTTTCTCAGTCGAGAGCACTGTTTCGTGGTCAAGTTCGTTAAATAGTTTTTGGCACAAATGAGGGGTTTGAAAGCTTACTAAATTCTCAGGTGACCTGTCTGGAAGATAATTTTGTCAAACCTACTGTTAAAAATGAGAGTGATAGTGAGAAGCAGAGTAATTACTGATGTCTGAGTAATGATGATTGGAAGCAGAATAATAGCCAAAACATACACAACTCACTGATGTTTTTGCTTTGCTATGGCTCTACTCATCTTCGTCTGTAACAGTATGCAACTTCTAGGTAGTCGCCTTCTCTATAGCAGGTGCCCTGCCTCCTGCTTTGGCTAGGCTGTGTCCAGCAGTGTTCCTGGGAACTAAGGAGGTGATGGGGTCCATGAACAGGGAGTGCTGGAGGTAGTGAGACCAGAGTCCTGTGGCTTAAATGGTACCTTGTGTTTGAGACCCAACCTTTCCTGTTGCGCGTTCACGTATTAACTTCTGCTACAGTAATGTAATAAAGTCTGACAATTTGTTTTCTCTGGGCAAGGGCAGCTATGATTCTCTTCTCTGACCCTTAGTAGTGCTGTCACTGAATGGCTTGCGAAATGATGACAGAAGTTCCTGGTTTTTTCTGTGCCTCATCTCTTCTTGCCTTGAATATAGACTTTTAAAAATTTTAATAATAACCCTGACATGCATACTTTTTTTTATTCTTTAACGAAATACTTAAAATACCAACTTTCTGCTGGTGTTTCTCTCAGATAGGTCTTCTATTTGGCTCTTGCCGTTTTTATTTTTTGCCCGTTCTCTGCTCTGGCTGTTGCCCTTTACACATGGTGCATGCCTTAGGCAAAGCTGACCTGTTAGATAGCTCCAGAGGTGAGCTACCAGGAGGGCTGTGTTTCCTCAGGCCTAGTAGACTTAATACCAGCAGTGCAGTCAGTCTCAGCTAGATCTAACTCACTTTCTACAATGTGAACTTGGAGGGCAGTGGGACAGGTGGACATACAGCAGCTGTTCATGCTAAGAATGTCACAGGACTGAGAAAACTTGCTCATAAAAGTCTGGTTTGTGCTTTGGGGGAAGGTGAGTTGTGGCAGGATGGCTTTCTGACAAGAATTGTTTCCTCTAGAGAGTAGATGTTAGTAGTGTTTAGTAGCAGAGGTCATGTTAAACGAGAAGGCTTTTTTCCCAGGAAATACTTACAAAGCATATCTGATATCCCAGAACTTTGATGCAGACTTTTTTTTTGTGGCTGCTTCTCTGGTTTAGGCTCAATTAGGCCTTCAGCCTTCCTTGAGTGTAGCAGTGTGGAGATGGATGGTGCTACCTTCCCCAAAAAAGCATCTCTTCTGGAGAAGCCACTCAGGTGGCCACACAGGCAAGGCACTCAAGTCCACACACACACACCCCACACACTGCTAGCTCAGCAAAGAAAGGCAGGAAGAGTCTCCTATATAAAGTTCCAGCGAAGTTTATTTTGCAGACCCACGCTGAAGGGTTTTAGGGGCAGAAAGACCCAAGATCAAAGCAATGCCCAGGGTTAAGTATGGGGCCAGAAACCCCTGGTCTGAGGACAAGGGGCGATACAAGAGCAAAGGACAATGACCTATAGGGAACATAAGGATGGACCATCAGTGATACCACAACCAATAGGGAAACAGGAAAAGGAGAAATCTCAACAACTAGTGACATATATGAACAATAGAGGTGGGCAAGGCCCACGGGCCAATGAGAAGAGCAAAACTGAGGTAAATTAGCATAATGTTGTAGAGCACCATGGGGGAAGCCTTTTTGCTCACCTTAAGCTATGCAGCTTTCCCAGCGTCTGTGGTAGATTCTTCCAAGGCATCGACCTAGAAGTTTCCCTGGCAGGCTCAGGGGCCTCCACACTTGAGCGTATCTCTGCTGATGGTCTTTGCATCTCTTGTACTACTAACCATTGTGTCTGCTCTGCTTTTTTGGTTCTAATAAAAGCCAAGAAGCATCCACTTTTGGGACAGCTTGTCTGTGTGTTTGAAGTTCTTTTGCATCGTAGGAAAATACTTCGTTTTACATCTGAAGCTGCTGAACACAAAAGACTAAATGTTCACGTTTGCCCCCAGGACTTCTCTCCCTCAGTGCACATTTTCTGAGGAACTGCTTTGTACATGGTTATTGATTCCCTGATCTCTCCCCTGCACATGCTCCAAACACCTCAGCTTCAGGCTTGGACCTTCTCCTCATTCCTTCACAGTAACTGCAGAATGTGGCTTAGTGGTTTAGTTCTTGCTGTCTAACTTTAGTGATCCAGGGGTTTACATGTTTTGGCTGCAGCTGTTCATATTAAGTCTTTGGAAACTGGAAACAGAACTTTATTTTTTGTTTCATGGACTCATTATTCTTTTGTGCTCACTGGCTTCTGCAGTGTTTGAGAACTGAGGATCTTGGGTCTGCAATACCGAGACGCCCAGTTTCGGTGGTTTATATGGTGATAACTACTGAAGTTCCTAAAATGAAACAGATTGGGAGGGAATATATTGAAATCCAGATTATTTACCACACTAGGGAATATTGGAATTCATGCTCAGTTTCATAGTAAATAAATGTCTCCTATGTTTTGCTGCTTTTAATGCTGGCGATTTCTTTCCAGGTCTGTCTATGAGAGTGTGAGGATGTTTTGTTTAGTGCAGCCTCCAGGAACATACAGTGAACATATAGCATAGAAGAGTATGCGAAACTGCTTGGTGAACAACAGGGGTTTATTTTTTATTCTTCTCACCCCTCCTCTTAATCAGCATTCTGAGAGTCCTTAGTTAAGTGTGAATATGCAGCTTCATGAAACTTGGGAGGTGTTACTTGGGCCGGTGAGGGTGCTTTATTGAAGCTGAAATACAAAAGCATTGCAAAAACAGAAGTAAAAATCATGTGTGATGTGAGAGTTGCTTTTTTGGTCTTCAGTTTGCTGTTGCTGTTTCAGTAGTTACTGATAAATAAAGCATCTAGGAGGAGAGAGAGTCCTGCTGTTGCACAGCATTAGGTACTCTTTGTCTGAAGTGAGTTAGGAAGCTGTCAGTGTGCAGAATCTGTCAGGAACGTTGTCTTGGATATCATTGTGTATAGACTTTCCAGCCTTTTTTAAATCAGGTTCAGTTAGAAGAAGCTGCATACTAGATAGATTTAGTGATACTCCAATCCTAACAGATTGCAGCAATTTCTAATTCAAGTGGCTGTTGAACTGGAGTCTTAAATAAAAACTATCTTCTAGTCCTTCCAAATAAAAACTTTTAGCTGCTAAATATTGGGGGATGAATAGATTGATAACCTGATAAATCCACCTCATAAGGATTTTGCATCTGAGTCAATTACTTCTTTCAGTATTCCTTGAGTAATGCTAAAACTAGCAGAAGGTTTCTTTTACAGCAAGACCAAAGGAAACCTCAAATATTAACAAGAAACAGGCTGATCATTAAATTTGTGTATGAATGTCAGGCAGCAGGCTGGGAGTGAGATGTTTTGGTTGTTCTGCTGCTAAACCTCTTCAGCATGGCATATTATACCTATTCTGTATCTGTTAAAAGTGCTACTCCTCTGAGGTGTGGAAGGGTCACCCAGAAGAGCTTTACATCTTGTCTTTGTTGTGGAAGGGAGCTGCATGAAGGTGGGTGATGGTGTCCTTGTGTTCCCCTGCCCTAGTGCAATTAAGGTTTTCTAAAATGCACCAGCATTTGGGAATCCCTGTCCTTTGGACTCTTCTAGATGAGAAGGCTCCCACAATAGGCATTGCCTGCCATTTCCTTGTATTGTAGAGCACACACCTGGGCACCTTGCTCTGGGATGAGGATAGCCACAGTGAGTGTGCTGTGCTTATCAGGCACTGATGAGCTCCTGCCATGAGCTGTTCACTGCCAGCCAGATGGCTGGTGTGGAAAGGACATGCTGTTTTATCAGTTCACATCAGTTTATTTAAATCAATATTCCTCAAATGCTGTTATAGGGTTATAGGCTTCTAATGAATTTGTGTCACAGAAGAGGAACGGAGAGTGCTTCCCCTCTTCTCTTGTGGTATAGCGGGTAGAACCTCTGCTCTGGGGATAGAGGCAAAGTGCTGTGGGGCTGATAGAGGAGAGGTGAGTCTTGGAAAGTGGATTATGTCTCACTTCTGACCCTTCTGCTTTGACTCCAGACACACACTGGAGACTAAGATGTTCAGGTGGGAGAGAAAGGGGGAGATGAAGTGTCTCTGTGGCTATAGGATATGAAAGGAAAAGATATCAGGATGGAAATGTAGATAGTGAAGCTAAGCCGTTATCAGAGCCATTACTGAGGATTGGGATTTTGTGGATATTGTTTGATATTTTGTTTTTGTAGTTTTTTTTTTCTTTGTTTGATTTTTGTTCCATTCTTCTCTAAGCCTGAGGGTTTTGACCACAGTGACATGAGTACTCCCCCTGCCTCAGCCCCCAGAGGAGGGAAGGTGCCTGAAGGATGTAGGCATTGTACGTTCTACAGGCTGCTGCTGTTCTGGTTAGCTCACTATCAGATTAACAGATGTGATTGCTGCCTCAAACCAGGAAGGATGTAGTAGAAAGACAAGATCTTGCTGCCTCACTTTTCTGTCTCCCTTGAAGGGAATCATCAAGCTTTTTGCATAGGTTTTAGTTATAAACATTTGGGGAATCAGCTAACTAGGCAGACTTGTTTAAATAGGCTTTTCCCTAGTAATGTGTATTTCCAGGCCTGCTGTCTTGTTTAGTTTTGAGCCAGCAAATATCTAAGGGAAGTGTTCAGAATATTCCCTGTATAACTAACTGGTTTCCAAATTGTGCCAGGTAAATGTAGTTGGCAAATGGATCTTGGAGTGCTGTCAATGACAGCTTGAGTTGCTCTGAGCTGTGTCTCTTGAACACTCCTTGCTTTTTTCCTGTGCCAGCCCTGTTTTCCTTGTTCATGTGGTCAGCTGGCTCAGATAATGGATAAAAGACTGCCGGTTCTGATGGGAGAGAAGGAAAAAGAGATGGTGCAGTCCCAGTTCCGGTGGCTCAGGCTGCTGTGGTACCACCTGCTCGAGCAGCAGTTTAATGTTGTTGTGAGCCTGTACAAAGCATTCTGCTGTCAGAGGAATGTTCCTGCCACCCCTCTGTCCCTTGGTCCTCACTGCTCTGTTGTGTTGGCACAGATGTTTCTCATCTGAGTTAAATCAGATCTCTGGATATGTTTGATGTGTGGATCAAAACTGGCCATGCATGGTGGATGTGTCTGAGCTGCCCAGTGCGGTCCCATGATTGGTGCTGCCTCGCCCTGCCCGTTCCCGGGGTGACGGTTTCTGACCTGTCTCCCAGCCCTGCCCCCGTACAGCATGTAGGTGGTGTGTGTGCTGCTAGTGCAGCACGAGTCACTGTTTAGGACAGTGAAGAAGGGTACTACTGCCTAAAGGAACTGTGGGAGCACAGCTTAACATCTGCTGCTTCTAATCGCCTCTCTTGATTGAGGTTTCATGACAATACTGAAATACCCAGCCCAAGCTCCCATCACTGCAAAAACCTCGTTAGTTCACGGTCAGCTTGGCTTTGTGATCTCAAATGGCAATGAGGGGAAATGCACAACAGTAGTTGTGCTGGGATTGTTACTGAAAGAACTGTGTCTAGTTCTGAGAGCACTGTCTAGGAAATTTCCTAATGGCTTTTCTGTCTGGAATCTGTGGGACAAATGTGGATTTTTACGGAGTGACTCTCTGTGTATTGAGTTTACAAGGATTTGAAATGCACCCCAATGCCGTGGATTTGGAACCTGTATGTGCTGTAATGAAACTGTAAAGTGATGCTGAGTTAAGCTAGTGATGCACTAAGGCTCAGCCAGTCCCGAACTCACTGCAAATAAAGGGTGCTCTTCATTATCACTCAATTGCATTTTTCAGCTACCAGTTTTGAGTAGTGCCTGCTGTTGAAATACCTTCTGAATGTAAAAGAGGCTGAATTTTTGTCATCTCAGATGACTAAGGTTTTCCTATCGTTTCCTGGTATCTCTTTTTTAACTGCTGTTGAGGTGAAAAAGGGAACAAGGGATGAATTGCAGCAGTTGCTTCATGAGCAGAATACGTGTAGATGATTTACCTGAAGATGTTGTGTAAATGGGAGCACCTTTCCTGCAAAGATAGTGCAAGCAGAAGTGTGACGTGAAGTCACTTCTCAACATTAAAATGGGCTGATAGTCCTGAACTGAAACTTGCTGTAATCTCTGTAATCAAGCTATGTTAAAGCTTGTCTGTGTATAAAACATACTAAGGTTGAAGAACAACTCTTGGAATCTCTTCTGGATTTTCAAATGTATGAAATGGATATACGCATCTTGAATTTACAAGGGTCTGGATTGTGATACACAACTTCAGTTTTGCTAACTCATGTCATAAACATTTTGACTAATTGTCTCTTTTTCTTTCTTGCCCCCCAGGTGTTGTTTGGATTGTAGCATAGAGGCACTATGTACTCAGAGTGGAGATCCTTGCATCTTGTCATTCAAAATGATCAGGGGAATACCAGTGTACTCCACAGCTATCCTGAGAATGTGGGGAGAGAAGTGGCAAATGCAGTGGTGCGTCCTCTTGGACAAGCTTTAATTACATCATCTGTTGGAAGTGAGAGCTTACTAAAAACAGACAAAGAAGTAAGTGTCTTTTCTTGGAGATTATCGTTTCCTTCATGCAAGAGTGACAGTCTAATGGTTTTCTATAGCCTCTTTTATTTTTCTCTCTTTATTGTCCCAAGTTTTATGAAGTGTGTTACATTTTTAGTTTAGTTATCTCCATGAGGTTTTTATTAACAACTATATCACAGCAATAGTGTACTTCATGACTTAATAGTAAATGTTTGTCTGAGCTACTGTACCAGGAAATTCAGGTTAAACTAACCAGAAAAACTCAAAACAAACCCAAGGAATTTAGCATTTAACACAAAGTCTTTCTAATTACCTTCAGTTTTGAAGTCACAGTATGTGACTTCAGAAAAAAGTCTTTGTATAGTTCAAGTATTTATTAGAATTTGAAAATCTTTCACTAGCAGCTTTTGTGTGTTCCAAAGAGTTCTCCTTACAGTTTAGATATAAAAGATTCAGGATTTAAAGAGTGATTTACCATTTATTCATATTCTTCATAATAGCATGATATGTGAGTTAATGGTTTGGAGTTTTCTTGCAGGATTTGTTAAACAAAATTGCCCATACAACATAACTACTGTTTTGGGTTTGGTTTTGGTTTTGGTATTTTTGTTTGTTTGTTTTGTTTTTTTGTTTTTGTTGTTGTTGGTTTTTTGGTTTTTTTTTTTTTTTTAGTTAGAACTAATGTGCTCTGACTAGTACTTTCTTATGAATATTTATTTTTAATAATTTTTGCTTTGTGTTTGTTAGGTAAAATGGACTATGGAGGTGGTTTGTTACGGACTAACCCTCCCTTTGGACGGCGATACTGTGAAATACTGTGTGGATGTGTACACAGATTGGATTATGGCTCTTGTGCTACCTAAGGACTCCATTCCTTTACCTGTTATTAAGGAACCAAACCTTTATGTTCAAAGCATTCTCAAACATCTCCAAAATCTCTTTGTACCAAGGTGAGTGTTAGAGATTCCAAGCTATAGTCAGCAGGTGACCTGTCAGAAGACTCACGAGATGTGGAGGCTCTTGAGTAACAAAAAGACTGCTATTGCTGCAAGCTTAGGAGGGAGGTGTTTCTCCAAACGTCTTTTGTAATTTTGCAGTAGCAAATTGAGTTGTTGCTGCTGTCGTTAGGTAATTAGAATCATAGTTTATATACTTGAATGTTTACTGTCCCAAGAGCTTCAAGATTTATCTCTATTGGATGAGTGAAGGGTAAGGGGAAAAGCAGAAGAGTGTCACTGTGTGACCATGTGCTTTTCATTGTGTAAAACTGAGATAAACTAAGAGCATATCATGGCAGTCCCAGCCCTTTTTAGTCAAGATTTCACCACGTTTGTGATATACTGAAGAACCTTGCACTAAGTGACTGCTCTGTGCCTGCATCTTGCTGCCTGTTTAATGTGCATGGCTGTGCTGGCTGTCCTTCACTGGTAGTTTTGGAAGAGCCCTGTGGCAGAGTGCTTCCTGCCTGATATCCTTGGATGATGGTGTTGAGCTAGACATGTTTCTAGGTCTGGTACACTGCTACATTGTCAGAGGGTGCAAACATCATTACCTTATTTATAGTTTATGGCAAGTTTACCTGCTGTTGTTGCACATACGGATTGGATAAATAAGATTAAATAATAGTGCCCCCTGAAAAGGTACTTAACTTCAGATCAATGTTTAGTTTATGTCCATAAATATCAGATCATCTGCTTTTACCAGTTTTAAATATGTATCACTGCAGGTGGCCTTCAAAGTACTCAGCTGCATTTGGGTCACTTTATTAAAGGCTTTGTTTAAAAAGGACTTTGTGCAAATTCAGAGGAGTTCTTTGCTGTTTATTGATTGCTTTGAAGTCTACCACCTACTCTTAGCTGCTATTGCTCTTAACGTGTAGTGAAAATGCATTTAATTCCCATTGAAGAATGGTCAAGGCAATGACACAGGTCTGAGGAAAGCAAATTTCTGGATTAGACTGCGGCAGGAGGTTGTCTCTAAGCTTTAATAAGTGCAGAATACAGTCTGTTGGGATCCTTTATTCCCTTGGCACAGCAGAGAGGGAATTCTTCAGTAGTCCATTAAATAGTTGTTTCTGTGATCCCTTGTGTGCTTTCACATCGGGGGTCCTAGTAGCAGGTAGCTCAGTAGTACAGCTTCTTGCATGCTGTTGGCACAAGCTTCTGCTTCACCCTTCTTTCCTACAATAATTTTTGGACCTTGATGAAGGCTGGTAGACTACATGTGATAGCTGTTGAATGAAATAATTAACATCTAAGAGACAGGGAGGGCTAAAAAATCATTATTTTAAACATTGTCCCTGTAATATAGCTGCTCTATAGTTTTTCTTTCAAGAGTCTCTGAGATGTACCTTAAACACTGATTTTTAATGGCTGCTGCTGTCAACACTTGATGTTCAAGCCCCTACTCTCTTTTTAAGTTTTGCCCTCCAGGGAGCTGTGTTCAACATTCACTCCAGCAACACGAGAAATTTCTATACTGCAAATGAAGTGCAGAACTATGTTGTGCACACCTGCCTTGAATAAAAGCAAAGATTCAGACTTAGGTGTCTGTGGTGGGGAAAGGGAGAATAATTTCTGGGTTTATCCAGTTGATGCAACTTGCTGATGCTGGTGGGCTCATGTAGAAAACTCACCCAGGAGGTGAAGAAGGAAAAATTTAAATCAGTTTGCTAACAATATGTTCTCCTAGTTTTGCCACTTCTGAATTATGTATGTAGTAATTAATGATGTCTGAACTGGATTGTGATTGTTTGGCCCAAGATAAATCTGAGATGATGGATTGTGCTTGCTCTGGTGTTTGCTATACGTATTGAGTCTCACATGGAGAAGAGTGCTACGGTGTATCTTGTGCTCATTAAGATAGAGTTAGATCGCCTAGAGACAGAGCTGAGGTGCACGGAAGCATATTGGCTCATGTTCTTGGGTTTTGCTCAGTAATACTTGTTTATTTTTGTAACTGCTGAAAGTTGACATTACTGAATGCATCACTTTATAGTTCTGTTTTTCAAGCATTGTTTTCTTCCCTTGCAGGCCAGACCCAGGGTCCAGTCAGATCAGACTGTGTTTGCAGGTTTTGAAAGCTGTCCAGAAGCTGGCGCATGAGTCGACAATTATGGCAAGAGAAACCTGGGAGGTTTTGCTATTATTTCTTCTTCAGATCAATGACACTCTTCTAGCAGCTCCAACTGTGCAAGGTTCATGTTCATCTTCCATTTGGTTCAATTACTGAAAAAAATTCTGGCTCTTCTTGATATTCAGCTGCCAGCAGGATAAGGGAACCCATTAAAAGCTCTTAAGGAGCTTCCAAAGCACAATAGCTCACTCCTAATCCTGCCCCATTACTCCAAAATAAAACATTGCCAGAAAAGAGTGAATGATTTGGAACTGAGTTTTCCTGAAATTTTTTTTGCAGGACAGTGACTTTATACAGGAACAGGTTGGTGTGAACAGTTTCAGAAAGTGTTCCTTCCTGTTTGTTTCACTGAAACCCCTTTGTTTTGCTGTTCAGCTTGCTTAGTGCAAAATTATAGTGTCAGTTTTACCCATTTAAAAAAAAATACCACTTCAATATAGACACAGTGCAATAGAAGACTGCCTAAGATTGGTTCTGTCCCTTATTACACACATGTGGCTGGACTTTATCTATTGTACTTGGTCTTGCAAAAAGGCTAATTGGCTGTAGGAAGCAAGCAAGGATCATCCTTAAAATTATGAAAAAAAAGAGTTTAATCTTTATGCACTTTAACCAAAACCTCTTTGGGGAGATATTTGAAGTTATTTAGATGGAACACTAACTGAAGATGTGCTTGGTTTCTGTTCTAAGGTGGCATTGCTGAGAATCTGGCTGAAAAATTAATTGGCGTGCTGTTTGAGGTATGGTTACTTGCTTGTACGCGGTGCTTTCCAACACCTCCTTACTGGAAAACTGCCAAAGAGATGGTGGCTAACTGGCGACATCATCCTGCAGTAGTTGAACAGTGGAGCAAGGTCATTTGTGCCCTTACTTCCAGGTAGGAGAAATCCCATGAAAATAAATGCGTGTATGGGGATAATCATGATTATGTATGTTTTGGAGTTACTTATTTGTGGAATGCTCAGCAATCCAAAAGTGGATAAACAATACAAAGTGAGAGATCTTGCTGTATCCTTGGATTGTGTGTATATTCCTTTGTTCTACAAGGGAAGATCTGTGTTGGATTCTCTCTGTTCTTGTGTAAGCTTATCACATCTGTGATACTTAGCACATTGTGGCGTGTGTGTATTAGTCTCCATCATTGTGACTCTTCATCATATGCCTTGAGGAATGACTGAAGAATATTTAGTGTAGCGTTATGTGTGTTATTAGAATTATTAGGTGCTTGTTAATGCTCATGCTGCTGGGTTTGACGTGACTCTTCGATTCTGCTTGGACCCTGTGGAGCTGAGACTGTTACAGCTGCCTAGCACTTGTGCCCTGGCGGTGGCGATGTGATGGGCCAGAGGCAGACCACAGGCTCTCTGCTCTAGAGATTAGGGGAGAAGAGCTGTACTGAGTCTTGCTGGGTATGGGAACAGTAAGGATCATATATGATAGAATTGTTTAAGTTGGAAAAGACCTCTAAGATCATCAAATCCAACCATACCCCCAGCACTGCCAAGCCCACCACTAACCTATGTTCCCGAGTGCCATATCCACAAATCTTTTAATACCCTTTGGTGACTCCACCACTGCCCCGGGTAACCTGTGCCAGTGCCTGACAACCTTTTCCGTCCAATCTAAACATCCCCTGGCACAACTTGAGGCCATTTCCCCATGTCCTGTTCCTTGTTACCTGGGAGAAGAGGCTGACCCTCTGGTGGCTCCAACCTCCTTTCATGTAGTTGTAGAGAATGAGAAGGACCCCTCTGAGTCTCCTTTTCTCCAGGCTGAAAAGCTGGAGCCTCCCAGCTCTCTCAGCTGCTTGTTGTGCTCCGGCCCCTTCTCTGATATGATCCCTCAATATCTTTCTTCCCGTGAGGAGCCCAAAACTGTCCTCAGGATTAGAGGTGCCTCACCAGTGCCCAGCACAGGGGACAGTTGCTGCCCTGGTCCTGCTGCCACACCATGGCTGATACAGGCCAGATGTCACTGGCCTCTTGCCCACCTGGGCACACAGGCTCTTGTTTAGCTGCTGTTGATCAATACCCCCAGGGCCTTTCCTACTGGGCACTTTCCAGCCACTCTGCCCTAAACCTGTGGTTCTGGGGTTGTTGTGACCCGAGGGCAGGACCCATCATTTTGCCTTGTTGAACCTGATGCAGTGGCTTCAGCCCCTTGATCCAGCCTGCCCAAATCCCTCTAGACATCCTTCCTGTCCTTCAGCAGGTCAGCTCCTCCCCACCTCGGTGTCACCTGCAAAGTGACCAAGGGAACATTGACATCTGGGAGTTGCAGGAGAGTTTTGGCTGTAGTAGAAGGTTCTGAACAATGTGGAGATTTTCAGTAGCCTTAATATTGAGGTCTTTTTGGTATGAAGTCTCTGTGGGACAAATCTCAGACTCTTGGAGGAAAGAACTGAATTAATTGCTTGTAAGAGGGTTGTTTGGTTCTCCTTCCAGCTCTCCTGAAATAACAGTAACTTATTTCTGTGAAAGCTCAAAGATGTGTTAAAATTGCTTCATTGTGAAATAGTCAATAGTGTATTTTTCTACAAAGGTTTATTACAACTTTGAAAAGTTTTGCTTTGAATTACCTGTCAAAGTGTGAAGTGTCGATAGGTTTTTCCTGGTTATGCAGCTCTTTGTTAAGCCCCTGGGAAATAAAGCTGCAATGTGAGTTCTGTGTATTTCCCACACAATTTCTGTAGCTATTTTTGGCTTGTTAGATGTAGCGTTACATAACAAAAAAAATACTTTATGATTCACTGATCTGAAAAGAACAGCTCTGTCTCAAAACATGTGTTGGTGTTCTGCACCACACACTGTCTACACTTTCTCTCCCACTGTTGACTAACAGTCTTGGTTCTGTTGGTGCACAGGAGTCTGCAGGGTTTCTGGAATGTTTTAGTCTGTGTTCAGTAAGGTTGGTTTATGCCTGATACACGGAAAGTTAGTGTCCTCTGAGGCTGGCTTTAAGTTCAGTGGTATTTTAAGCTGCATTTTTAGTACTTCAATGAAGCTCCAGCTTCAAACAGTTAAAATGTTTTAGTAAACAGTTCTTTGAATTGGGTTATTAGCAATAAGCTGAGAATAAATTAGCAATAAGCTGAGAATAAATGTTTCAAATTAAAACCATATGGAAAATTATATTTGAAAATCTGTACACATATGCAGTGTTAATTTGTGTCCTTGGCTATGATTTTTAGCAGGATGAAACTGGAGTCTTAATTGTGTTGCCATACCAATAGATGATACTTTTACCCCATCTAGATTGCTTTAAGTATATTTTAACTGTCTTGGATATGTGGCTTAAAATTTATTTCTGTCTTCAATAATTCTTGAAAATGTCCCATATGTCATTAAAGATTTGGTTATGCTCTTTGAAAAACTGGTTTCTTGCAGTCATAGGGAGAACCGAAGCAGTGCACCGTGTTGCCAGGCAGTGGTGTGGGGTATGACCATGCGTGGGTTTGGCCCAGGCTCTTTTGGGTCTTTTAGAGCCAGGTAATTTCTCAGCAAAAACATACTGTGGGGTCTTGCCTCTGGGCACTAAATGTAGATGGACACAGGGCTGGAAAGCATTTCTTACCTGGTACAGATGGGTGTATTTCTGGTGTTAAGGAAACTTCCCAGTCTGACCATTCCCAAGACTCTCTGGCAGTCCCTCTTCCACCACCAGTGACTTTAACTGCTGGTTCCGAAGCCCCTTTATACAGCACCAGCTCCAGTGAGTCTAGGAGTGCCCTGCTTGACTCCTTGCATGCCCCACTCTCACAGGCAGACCAGCTTTCCTCACCAGTTTGACCCCAGGTTTCCTGTGGGAGTCTCAGATGTCTTGCTCCATAAAGCCCTTTATTCCTGGCACAGTAACACAGAAACAGCTTGAGCTGGTGCCTGCAAGGAGCAGCCCCAACAAAAGACTCCTGGGCTTTTATCCCCTCACAGTCCAAGCTCATGCAAGTTTTGGCTCTTCCTCCTTAGCCCTCAGCCCTTGCAGTGTCTGAGCACCTGGCTGGGGCACAGGTCCAGTGCCCTTTGTTATGCACAGGGTCGGCATTTCCCAGCCTCTTCCTCAGCCTCCCTTCAGGGAGCTCAATTTGGAGCTGTCACTGCAGCTGCAGGATCAGCTGCTGCACTGAATGGATTCCTCATCATCCTTGCATCTGGAGAAGACCTCACTCATGTCCTAAAGCTCTTTTGCTTTTCTGTCCAGGCAAGGGTCCTATAAATAGGCTGTGATTTTAGACATTTATGTTAATTGGCTGCAGGTTTCTGTAGTGCCCACTGCGGGGGGAAGTGGAAAATGGAAATTCAGCCGGTTTGACTCATGGTTTAGCAGTCAGCCATAGGCTGCTTTTCTCCTCCTCTTCTCCTAGTTGTAATGACTTTATCTCTATAAAACTATATGATATTATAAGTGCATAAGGATGAGTGGGTAATTTCCTGACCATTGCAAGGAAGTTAGCTTAGGGAAAGACAAACTGATTTCTGGGCATGCTGGGATATTGCAAAGGTGCAATGCAGATCTCTTCCATTCCTTTAGAAAACATCAAGATTATGCTGATCAGGGAAATTGAACTGTAATTTGGTGAAGCTGGGTATGAAGCAGGGGTCAGATTAGATAACAGGAGGTCAGTGAAAGTCACTGGTGACTCTTCAGGTAGTTACAGCTCTTCTCTGGAAAAATCTCCATTTGTCCAAGCATTGTTCTCATGGCACTGGACCACTGGTTTGTTCTTTGCTGATCTGTAGATTCCATCCTCTGGCAGATGTGCATCTGTTCTGAAGACATCACTGAACTGTGGGCTGCAAGTCCTGTGCTGCTTGTAGGCCAACAGTGAGTGCTGCTCGGGGTGCTGGGGTACAGTGTAGTTCATCAGTCATGAGCTGGAATTTAGAACTGCAACCTAGTATGACTTGATGGTGTCATTGAAAGCTTGAGCTGAAGAGCTGTGAGGATAAGGGCTTGAATTCTTTCTTTAAAAAAAAATTCCTTCTTCCTTCACATCTAAGTCCTGCCAGATGTGCATGTGGCTGTGATAACTGGTGACCCCTCTGGCTAAGTGATGGGAGAACTGCTCAGGGGTCTTGTGTCTTTGGCTGGAGCTTTAGGCAGGCTCCCGGTGTGCACCATCCAAGGCTGTAAGAGGGCTGAGTGATTGTACAAAACAGGGATCTCTAGGAAAACCTGGGATGTTGCATTGTTGCCTGCGGACTCGCCTGTGGGCTGCTGATACCTTTGCGGCTTAAATGCACTGTTAAATTCTGGAGTATGAGCTGAAGGACAGGTCTGTCTGACTTGCTTTCTAGGTTGCTGCGTTTTACATATGGACCTTCATTTCCTCCATTCAAAATTCCCGATGAAGATGCTAGTCTGATTCCTCTTGAAATGGATAATGAGTGCGTTGCACAAACATGGTTTCGCTTTTTACATATGCTGAGGTATTGTAATTACAACCATTCATTGTTCCTGTTCTTGCCGCAGCTCTATACGTTTGCATGACAAATGAAACATTTCTCTGGAGATTTTCAAGATTAAGCATCTAAACAGAACAAAATGAGAGACTTGTTGTGCCAGTGCCATGCAGCAGCTTAGGGCAGGCCAATGGTGTTGTTCAACTTTGAACTCTGACTCTTTCAAAATGTAAACTGGTTCCGTTAATTAAAAGCTACTTTAGCTATTTGGCATTTTGGAGGATCTGAAAAACGAGTTCAATAGAATTTTATTTCTCTGAGATAGCAAACAGGAAGAGGTGAACAATAGTTCTGTGAGATACATACAACTTCCATTTTTTCTCCAGGTTGAATTTAATCTACAATTTATTTTAAAATGAGTGTTTATCTTTTTGTATTTATTTATATGAAGAAATCTATATGGTTAATTTTACCATACATGTTAATCTTTCCTACATGCACAGGTGAACCAAATGCCATATTTTGTTTTAAAGACTTTTGACATAGCATTACATTATGCTCTCAGTGGCCAGAATATTAAATAATTGATACAAAATACTATTTAATAGTTAAAGCTAGATAAACATTAGACTTTAAAATTTACTTCTTAACTAAAAACCCCTCTTTCTTAATTTGTAGTACTAATGTCACAAGTATTGTACTCTTCAAATTTGGAGTTTACAAATTTGCTGTTTCAGGGTTTGAGTTAGTCAGGAAATATTGCTCAAACTTTTACAATCCACTCCCCTTCTTGTCACTGTTTGATAATATTTAATTTTTTCTAGGATAACTAACAATATAAGAAACTCTTAACTGGTATAAGAGTTAAGTTATTAATATTACTGCAATAATTAGTCTAGCAAATGTGTGCTCTGGTTTATTTTACAAAAATTTTTCAGTGTCTTTGGGTAATATTTGAAATGAAGACAGTTATATACAGCCAACCCAGGAAGTGAAAATTTTCTTCCTGTGATGGAGTAACAGCTAAAATGTATTGATATTGGATGCTGTTTTGTGGTGTTATTTAAATGCCTTAAACTGTTGCATCTTCAAGTGTTTTTAGAATCTTAACAGCTCTTCTTAAACTAACATATTTTGCTCTTTTTCTCTGCAGTAATCCTGTGGATTTGAGTAACCCAGCGATTATTAGCTCTACCCCCAAGTTTCAGGAGCAGTTTCTGAATGTGAGTGGGATGACTCAAGAACTGAATCAGTACCCCTGCCTTAAACATCTGCCTCAAATATTCTTTCGTGCCATGCGTGGAATCAGCTGTTTAGTGGATGCATTCCTAGGTAATGCTTTTGTCTTACCCCTGGATAGCTAGGAATATTAACTTAATCATTATTTTATTCTCTTTAAATCTGTTTTCTCCATAAATACAGCAATAACAATTTATCATTTGCAAGTATATCCTGGAACTGATGAGAAGGAGACTTCAGATCACTTCTAAAAATATTTGTATACACAACAGTAACACTTGAATGCATGAAGTTGTAAATGGCCTTAGTTTCAAATGTAAAACAGATAAATCAGAAATATAAAATAAAACCAGGGATCTCTTTCCCAAACAAGGTTTCTTTTCTCTTTCCATCTAATCACCAATGCAAGTGCTATGCTTTAGCATGTTTTGAGCACTCACCACCATGTTTCTAATCTTTGTGGCAACTGCTGTGTGCCTGTTTTATAAGGTATTGAATTTGGGCTGTCATCTTTGGATCTTTGTGAGAGTTCCTGTTAGTTTATGGTTGAGTTACTACTAGTGCTGGGTAGAAAAGTCATGTTTGTGTCTGCTGGAAACTGAGTAGCTCTGGCTGGTCAGTTTTAAGTAACAGGATGGAGTACCTGAAATATAAAGCACTTTACATAGTATGCTTCTGACCTACTGAAAACTATTCAGGGAATACATGCTATTGTAAACTTGGAAGAGCTGCCTGTCTCCAGCTGCTTTTCTGCTTAAATGTGTGCAAACAAATGTCATCTGCCATAAGTGTGAGCTGATGTGAGATTGCAGGAGACTCGAGCAGATGTGTTCACAGTATTAGGAAAAAAAACTGTCAGTGAAATGAGACCATTGATCTGGAGAAGAGCAGGCTCTAGGGGCACAGAATCACAGAATATGTAGGTTGGAAGAGACCTTCAAGA
>VZSR01002515.1:515450-546509 GCA_013398615.1 Brachypodius melanocephalos
CACCAATTATCGAGAACTCTATAATTTCATGATCACTCTGCTTTAGTCATTCCTGCCCATGGCTGGGAATGGAGTGAAGGGTCTTTAAGGTCTCTTTGAACCCAGACTATTCTGTGGTTTTATGAATCAAACACTTAGAACTTCTGAAGATCCTGTAGCAAGATAAAGCACCCAGAGTGATAATAGCCTACCTGGAGTGCAAAGGTGGATACTACAATGCATTGGGGCACAGGAGATTTCATAGTGAAGTTAAATTCAGAATGTAGGTATGGAATGGGAGAGTGTGCTCAGGCAGACTTGAGGGCTGCAGAAAGCTCTTCAGCGAAGCCTGATGGGAGAGCTCGTTACCTTCTGTCACAAGTGCTAAAACATCTGGTTTTATCTTGTTCTCTCTGGTTTCACATCCCATCTCATGTGATGTGTTTGGCAAAATAGTGCATCCTCTTTTCCAGCCAAATGTACCAAAACAATAGGTTTCATAGTGCATACTCTGCCTGGGGTATAACACTGATGATTTAGCATGAGCAGATTGTTCTGTAATGTGTTATGAAAAATACTTGGGTACTTTAATTAACATGGTCAAAAAAAATCTGTGAAAAATTCTCAAGCACTTCGGTTCTTGACTTCATTTTTCAAATGGTGCACAAGGGTGATGGAATTTCTTAAAATGGGCAGAAATGGTGTTTGTCACTTCAAGTTTTGCAGAAGTTGAGTTACTTCTGATTCTGATAGGGATGAGCTCTGTACACCATGAATTTCCATGAAGCTGGATAAAAACTGGTCTAATGTCCTGCTGCTGCCAGAAAATTATAGCTTGCTCTGCTTTCCTACTCTGTCTTGTGTACTGCCTTGGTATTTGACTGTTCAGCAGCTGATTCAGCTCAAACTGAGCAGAAGGCTGTGTGATGGATGTGTTTCATCTTAATTTAGTGAGCTAAGGTGGCTTTAAGGGCCTGACATCTTAGAGATGTCTCAGAAAAAGGTGTGGGAGTTATGATTGGGAAAGAAAGGCAAAGGCGAGAGGTATCTGAATTTTGGCAGAAGTGAGCTGTGAAATTGTCTTTGGCAAGTGAATCTTGCTCCTTTCCCTCTGCCTGCTTCTAGACTGGTTCCTCCTATCTGCCATTTCCCACAGCCTTAAGGTGTGGGGTCCTTTGGTGTTTTTTAATCAATTGCTTACCTTATGTAATTACTGTTTTCATTTGCTTACGTGTTTATTTCTGCTAATAGCAAAATAGGGAGAGGTGTTTTTGTTGCTACTGCTGTTTTGGGGAACGGGGGAGGCATGGCTATTGACCAAAGGGTCCTTTGCTTACTAATAGCCTGCTCTGTAAGCCCATGCAATTCTTGCTGAAAGCCTGCTTCATTCCTGGCCTTACAGGCATTTCCCGACCCCGGTCAGACAGCGCACCACCCACGCCAGTGAACAGGCTGAGCATGCCCCAGAACACTGCTACCAACACCACTCCACCCCACAACCGGAGGCATCGGGCAGTGACTGTGAACAAAGTGACGATGAAAACCAGCACTGTAAGATTTCATACTCTTGAGTAGCTGACCCTTTGGATTGTTTCCTCAGACAGAGGAAGTAATTTCCTTGATTCTAAGAGCTGATCTGTTCTTCTGTTCAAACAGGTAACTACTGCACATGCTTCAAAAGTGCAGCACCAACCCTCCTCTACTTCTCCACTCTCTAGCCCAAACCAGACAAGCTCTGAGCCTCGGCCACTTCCAGCTCCTCGCAGGCCAAAGGTTAACAGCATCTTGAATCTCTTTGGATCATGGTTATTTGATGCAGCATTTGTTCACTGTAAACTTCATAATGGAATAAACAGAGACAGCAGCATGACTGGTAAATATTGCTTAAAATACATGTACACTTTTTTCCTTATTTTATGGACATTTCCTACCTGCAAGATTAACACATACATAATGCAAAGAAATAAAATCTGAAGCGCTCTGTTATAGTTAATCCCTTGAGCTGAGCCAGCATCTGCTATTGGCTGAGCAGCTGTTTGTGGATTTCAAAGTTTAGAAAATCTCACTTTTTACTATTAAATGCTCCCTTGCTCCAACAAGCATGGCACTTTCAATTATGATAATAAGGAAAATGCTATTACATGAGGGAAATCATAGGATAGGAGTTCACTTCTTAGTTTGAAATCTGCTTGAATCTCTATGATTAATAGAAGTTATTTATATTGACTCTTTAATATTTGAAAAATTGTCCTACATTGCTCCACATAGTGCACAAAGCAGTGCTTCTTGGTTTTGTAGAGTGTTATGAAAACAGGAATCTTTAAAATAGCTAGTGAAGTTGCTGCCTATCAGTTATGGTTGCTGTGTGTTTCCCTCAATGATTTGATATCTTGGTGTCTTCAACCCTTAACTGCCAAACTTAATTTGTCTCTTGTGCTTTGCTCAGCTAAAGAGGTTAGATGTTTTGAGATATTGTAGCAGAATTAGTGGTCTGCACAGAGAGGCTTTTTAGCTTTCATCTTACTTTTGGTGATAATGTTGAGAAAAGAATAATCTTTCTCATTCCTTGCATTTTTCCTGTTCCTTGTGTATTTTGAATGTCTGCTAACTTTTCCAAGACATCTATCAATCAATCCGTCAGTAACTCACTGGCCTAAGAAAAATAGGGGAAAGACATTTGTTGTAGCAAGTTGGATGTATAGTGGGACTTGACAGCAGCAGTTAAATTGGTGATCTTCCTTGTTTATTGTGTCAAATTCTTGTATGAAAGTTTAGGATTTGGGATTTTCTAAAGGTGTTGTTAGGTATGTAGCACATTGTTTTTGAAAGTGTTCTTCGTGAATTTCTGTAGTAGGAGTTTGGAATCTCTTTGTAAAAGGCCTATGACTCATGACTAGGGAAGCAGCTGAGCTTAGGAAGGAGCAAGGCATCCTTTGAAGGTGTGTTTGGTTTTATATGCTTTTTAATGTATTACTACATTTAGTGTTTTTCAGATTGATTAGATAATTTTAATTTTTACATAACCTGTTCCTTGAGCGATTTTAATGAAATGCTTAACCTGTAAAGGAAGGATATCACCTGTGATGGGACTTATGCAAAAGTGTCAGCTGTGAACAGAGGTCTTGTTATGCTGACAGAAGTACACAGTCATCTGAAATCAAAAGGTTTAACTTCCTTTAAAGAGGTTCCAGGGCCTTCTGTTCATATATGCAATGTCTTAAATCACCTAACAGCAATCAGAAAATTGTTTTGTTACTAGCCTTACAGGGATATTTACTGGCTTTCTGAAAACTAGAGACAGCTGTTTGGAATTGAGTTAAATCTGTTCCTCCTCTGTGCTCTTCCGAGCTGTCTGTAGTGAGACCAGTCTTTTCACATTGCATGATCTGCTGTGTATTAGCAGCAGTGGTTCTGAGACAATGATGTTGGTGGACTCCCAGGAACCTGTCTGTGTCATATCCTGCTTTTTAAGCGATTTGGAAGACAGAATTAACTTACAGGAATTTAGTACAGTGTCTGTTGTCCTTGCAGAGTGTGGTTACTGCTATGTAAGGTCACTGGTCATGATATTGCCAAGGTGGGCTGGCTGAAAGAGAGGGAACTGAGTATGGACCCCTACTTCTGAAATGCTGTAGAGAGACCCCAAACTCTGATTGCCTGATTTATCCTTTTGCTCAGCCTCTGCTAAAGGTGGGAAAATGAGCAAGATGTGTAAAGAGCTAGGCTCCTGGAGTTTCTGCTGACTTGAAGCATCAGTGTCTTTTGAATGAGCTTTAAATCCAAATCATAAAGTTTTTATTCTGGGAATATGACCTGTGATGCCTGATGCCTCCGAGTGAAGTCTTCTCCTCCTTGAAGAGCATAAGGCAGGAGGTGCTATGCTGGCTGATGAGGTGGGCCAGGAGGGGTCTGTATTAGGACTTCCCCCATTGCAGAAGTGGGGCCCATCAGTAACGATCAGATCTGCACACTGTGCCCATCCACCTGCTCCTGCTGCCCAATGTAGATGTGGCTTGAAAGGAGGAGGGCCAGGAGAGAAGGGACAGTTAGCCGCCACAGTCCCTACCCTTAGGAAACACATCCAAGGTAGATCTGATGCTTTACAGCTGTAGTTTGGCTATCCCTGTATGTCTTGGTCCATCTGCTATCCTTTGTAGCCATGACACTTCAGCCACTAGCTGGAATATTCTTGCCATGTCTGACACGGTTGTTGATAATCTTAGCATTAGCTTCAAGAAGCACTATTATTTTTATGGGTGCTTTAAATATTTTGACTGGGACATGTCTGCACTTAAAATCAGCTTTGCCATGTAGTATTGTCTTTCACTGGCCCACACACACTGTTTTTCTTTAGGTCTGGAACTGCAGCTGTGTAATATCTCAGCAGCTTTAAACCCTTCTAATATTTTCTTTGTTTCAGTGCCATGCAGTTAGGAATTCCTTCTCTTTTGGCTGTCTAATATGGCTTCCTTCTTTTGCTGCCAGCTAGAGGACTGAGGACCACTTTGCAAAAGTACTACAACTTGTTCCATGGTCCTGTAGAGACCTTGTGCCCTGGGACACTGCTGGAACACTGTGTTTTCTAGTGTGTGTTTCTCTGTCCTCTTCCATCGCATGGCACAGTCTCAGTGAGAATCGCTGTAATTACCAAAGAGAGATGTATGAGTTCAGTGCAGTTCCTGCCAGGGGTTCTGTGGATAAGCCATGATCTCAAGCTCTAGTTCAGAACTTAGTTTGGTTCTTTTAAACAAATCCTGCTGACACACATGGCCAAACACATTATTCTTGTCCCATCTTACAGTGCACCTTTTTGATGAGCTCTAGGAAATAAAGAGCACTTGATCAAGGCTGATGTGAATGACTGCCCCTCTATCCTTCCTTTTTCCCTTGTCCCGGGATCTCACGTTTTACCACTAGAACTCTAACCTCCAGAAAGGAAGTAATGAAAAATGATAGGTGGAAAAAAAGTCAAGCTTTTTGTAAGTCTTGAGGTGAAAAAAACTGTCTAAATGGATAGAAGAGTTCTGAACTTGCTCTACTTGACCCTATTTTGCAGGGGAGGGCTGACTATCTCCAGAGGCTCCTTCAGCCTCAACTCTCCTGATTCTGTCAGGTTAACTGCTGCCTCACAGATTTTCAATTTTCTGTCATCTCATGGGTGAACTTGTACCAACTTGTACCAACTCTTGATTGGTAACTGTAGGTATTCCACATTTGTGGTTGTTCCTGTTTTGTCTGTCTTTGAGAATTGTTCTCTCTCAGGATTAGCTGGAAGTCATCTGTATACAGTTGGCTACTGGTGGAGGTTATCACCTGGAAAGCAGTTACCTTCTTTGCTCTTTGAGCCCTGTCCTGCAAGGTAGTCCTGTGCCACTGTTTGGATTCTGAAGCAGAGCAATGATCTTCCATCATTGACATGATGCTTTTGGGCCTTGAGTGTCCTTACCAAGTTTTAGTTTCTGCATGCGGACTTTAATGGTGAAGCTTTATGGTGGGCAGCTGATAAACATCATTGTGTTGTGGTGAAAGAGTAAAAATGGCCTGTTGGAAGATGCATAGGTAGCATCTTTGAAAGCAGCTGGATTCTGCTGGTGTAGTCATTAGAATTAGATGGTTTATGTAGCTGATAGTGTGGGATAAATAGATAGATCTCTGATAGATAACATATTCATAAGAAATTGGCTATAGAGCCTGTAGGAGGTTAACCCAAGAATGACAGCTTGGAGTATGTTTATCTGTGCCAGGGCAGGTTCAGTTGGCAGAATGTGTTTCAGACAAGCTTGGCTATACGGTGCATGCTACTGCTACCTACTGTCCTCAGCCTCTGAGAGCAGGGAGAGGCTAACCAGCACCTTGTGCCAGCATTTCAGCAGCTGAATCTTCCAATCTGATGGGCTCATTTGCAATCCTTGTATCTAAAGGATGCCAGCTGTGACGCATCTGAAGGAGATACCTCAGGGGCTTGCTAGTATCACTCAGGGGCTGTTGGTGGGAGAGCCTTGGGGTACATCATTACCCTCACCACTTCTGGCCCTACTGTTGTTAATGTTCCATAGATTTTTTTTCTGGGGCTCTAGAAGCAAATTCTATGCAGCCCTTTCTGGGGTCATAGTGAGTGCTGCTGAGAGGCTTGGTTACAGGTCTGACCCTGCCTGTTCAAAGAAGTAGCGCTCCTCAGCTGGTGGCTGCTGGAGTTCTTACTCTCTTCTTTCTCAGCACGTTGTTTGAGATGTTAATGTTTCTGTGAGCGTTCTACCTTCTGTTTCTGCTTTGGAAGATTGTTAATGAAGCTGGTGGTCAGGGGAGGCATGTTCGGGTATTCCGGTTGTTAGCAATTTGGCTTAGGGAAATGGCAGCCATAATAGCAGTTGGGAGCTGCTGGTTTGGAAGTAGGAGTACTGCTGTGAGGAGATTACAGGTAAGTAGCTTTCCCCCTGCAAGACATACCCCAATTCAGAGGAGCCTTAGGGTAGCCTGGTGTGTCCTCCATGTGCAATGTGACATGGGGACAGGCCGGTGAGCTGAAAAGGGTTAATACATGTTAAAGAGCTGGTGTATGTTGATATGAACAGCTCTAAATTTTAGTCATATTTTGTAACTTTTTGTTCATTGTTTTGCATGGTACTTTCAAAGCCATAATTTTGGACCTGTATGCCAATTTCCTATGTGTTTAATGAGCTTGCTGTATCATAAAGCTTTTAATCTATTTTCTAAAAAGCTAAAAGCTTCTTAACTTATATTACGATTTCACCATCTTAAAAGTATTTTATAACTACTGCTGTCCTTTGATTTGTTTCCATTTTATTTCTATTATCTTGCAGCATCTTTTATCCAAATTCTTCTTTCTTATAAATCTTGTAAGTAGGACCCAGTAGCTTTTCCTTAATTGCAGTCATGCTTTTCTTTTTCCATAATCCCATATTTTATTTGTAAATTCATTCTCATTGTCTCTTGTAGCTTTTGCACTTTTACTTGAAAAAGATGAGTAATTTTTTTTGTGTGTGTTTTTGAATGGGGAGGATTGTTGGCAAAAGCAAATTAATCTGCCTGAATCAGTCCCATCTTTTCTGTACTTTAGTCTGTGATCATGTCATGAATTTCAGGACTTTGCACTAACCATGTTTTTTTTACTTAAAGCTTATTTTACAGACCTAGTGTTTGATTTGTATGCATTGTGCATGTAGTGTTTTTTTCCAACTACAGTATATTGCTGGATAGCTTATTTAGGACAAAAAATGGCTCATGGGAAGATGCATAAAGATTTGTACTTATTTGCTACTTAACACCGATGAAAATTTGTGAGGTAAATGTAGGTTAAATGATAAATTTGAGAACAAAAAATTAGGAGTAGACGCTTGTCATTAAGACATTTCCTTTAGAACAAAATGAAAAAGCCACCCTATCTGTAAATTATCAGGTATTCCAACTGCTAAAGTGTTAACATGCCTTTGTTTGCAAGGCTGACTGTGAACCTGCTATTCCCCAGTGTCCCAGAGCTGAGACAGAAGTTCCCCTTTGCTGGTAGAAACACATAGGTGTGATTACATCAGGAGGACACATTTGTCTGCTGTCAGCTTTTGTAGTTTATAAAAGTTTTGGCAATCCATTTAGTCTTAGCTAAAAACAACAACACACTCTTAAAGATGTTAGTAATCCTAGAGCAAAGCTGTCCAAGGAAGAGGGGAAAAAATTTAAAAATCACATTGAGTGCAGTATATATTTTGTTTTGGTAGCTATCCTGGAAGAAAGGATGAAGCCAACAGAGCAAGTGGTCTCGTATCCACATAATGCTGATGTGTGAAAGGGAGACCAGAAATCTCTCCGGGAAGACATGCATTGGAGTGGTGTGTGTGGACTGGCAGAACTGGCCTGTGGGGAGGGAGCACAGAGCTGGGCAGAACCAGGTTAGGACCCTCTGAGAGGATCGTGGAATTTCTTGTAGGATAGGGAGCAAGAGATGGCCAGCCCACAGTAGCTGCTGTCTGGAGGCTCTCTTATTCATTTGGCAGTTTTAGTGATCATGTGAGGAGAGAGGGACCAAGTTAGGAGAATGGGATTCCACAACCTTCCCTTTCTCATACAGGGCCTTAAATTTTTTTGATTAATTTTAATAAGTATGTTTGTACAACAAAAGTGGATCAAAGCCACTTGGTGTTCAGGGCAACATGATATGAGTTGGTCAGCTGGAAGTTAAACACTTCCTTGGAGGTCACCAGTAATGGCACAATTGATTTTTTTTGTTGATTTTTAAGGGAGCAAGGGAAGGTGGCATTTCAATTTTGTGGGAACAAGAACCAGGTGATGCAGATCCTTGCCATTTCAGAGAGGGTAGGGAGCTAGTATTGGATGTAAGCGCTCTCTTCTCAGCAAAAAGTTGGGACAGCCTCTAGGATATGAAGGTCTGAAGGTCAGTTGTTGTTATCCTTATAAAGAAAACAAGTTAGGTACACCCACAAATACTTCCTAAACAGAGGCACTGGCTCAAATACAGTGAACTAATAGCTTCATGTTAACTACTAAATTGGACTTGATCTTTGTGTCCAGGATCCCATGAGCCTATTCTGTACATTATCACACACAGTGAAACACTGTTTTTTCTCTTCCCAGCTATAGCGACACAGGCTAGTGTGGAGTTCCGCCGGAAAGGATCCCAAATGTCCACAGACACTATGGCTTCCAACCCCATGTTTGATGCAAGTGAATTCCCAGACAACTATGAAGCAGGAAGGGCAGAGGCATGCGGGACACTGTGTAGAATATTTTGTAGCAAGAAGACTGGGGAGGAAATATTACCAGCTTACCTATCTCGGTACTAACCTATCTTCCAGTTGCTTTATTGGTGTAGCTATACGATGCAGACTAATTCCCAGTGAATAGCCATTTACTTGCTGTCTGAATCCCGTGTTGCCAGTTTAAAAACACCTAGCTGGCCTTCAGAGGCTGGAGGTGGGATTCCAAGCTAAGCCCAGCCCTGTTTTCCTCTCACATTTTCCTGATGCTGCTTTTCACTGGGTTTGCTTCAAGTTTCAGTTGAAGGAGAGTACCTTAAAGTGCCTTCAGCTGGAAGGAACATTTTCGTTGGCGCTTTCTTGCCTCCTGTATTTTTTTTGTTTAGTTTGTCACTGAATATTGTTCAGATGGAAAAAAGGTGTGCAGTCGTATGACTTTGTACACTTTATTAGACCACACATGTTCTCGTGTTGTCAAATAACATGTCATTTGGTTTGCTTTATTGTAGTTGCTTTTTTTTCACCCTCTGAGTATTGAAATGCAGTAATATCCCATTATTTGAAACAGTTGTGTTTGAACTACCTCTGTAGTAGTTTTATTTCTGAGAAAATGAAGCAATTTTGCCTGTCGTAGTATACCTTTTTCACAAAATTTTGTTATGTAAAATAGCAAATGCTAGAGGCAGAGAATCAGTTTAAAATAATGATTCTCTCAAACTCTTCAGCTATGTTTCTCCCAGATGGCATTGAAACTTCCCAGAAGACCAAAAAATTTTATTTCTTGAGTGTTGTAGTATTTTTTGTATAGATAGTTCATATTTCTCTTCGCCAGTCAGTGGGATTCCTGTGTGTCTGCAAGACTTTTGAAACTATTAAAAGGGTATACATGTTCTCTAACAAGAAGCTGCAAAAGAAGCTAACTGCTCTAGGATGATGGGCAGCTGTGTTTCTGCCCTTGATTTTTCATTAGAAGTGGTTATGATGGTTATGATTGGTCTCGTTTTCCAAATTGCTGATCAGTGTGTCATCATGACATCCTGTCCCTTGTCCTGTCCACTGTCTCCCCCAAGATTTTCACAGTATTTTTCTCATATTGGGGAGTTAAAATCAAAGTCTTGCTCCCACCCTTATATGGGAAGAGAGTAGTGGAGGGCAGGTGAGCCACTGTTAGTAACCAGCTGGTTTTGCTTACTCAGCTCTTGAGTCTGGGTGTTGCAACAAGTCAAAGATTTCAGTAAACTGCTACACTGGCTTTTCATATGAAATACCTGTCATTTGTGGGGGTTTATTAAGCTGGTCAGTTGTGCTTGCCTGTGCTCAAGTAATGTGGGAGAAGACTTACATCAAGGTTTCCGAGCTCTGTTTTTGAAACTTACTCTATTTTATATAGACAAGATCAAATAGTGGCTGCAGAATCATGTGGGGTTCTGATGATTTTATGTGCAAATAATTAAATCTTATCTTTCTTTGTCAGATTTTACATGCTTTTAATTCAGGGTTTGCAGATAGCAGATTTCGTTTGCCACCCGGTTCTTGCCAGTGTTATTCTAAACTCCTCTCCTCTGTTCTGCTGTGACCTGAAAGGCATTGATGTTGTGGTTCCCTACTTCATTTCAGCTTTGGAAACTATTTTACCTGACAGGTAAACCACCATTTCCATATAAACATAATCAGAGATGTTGGAAGATGTTTGTCTTTTGTCATTCCTGTGTAATTTCACCAAACAAATTCTGCGATGTGGGGCCCACAGTGTGTGTGTATTTGATGGTGATAATAGCAACACTGTGTAAGCTCAAATTTTCAGTTTTATTTAATGCAATTTTCTTTAAAGCAATAATAGTGCTTACTTTAAATTAAATATGTGAGTTGTTAGCTGCATACTCTTTGATGCAAAGCAGTGCCTTTAAGAATAGCAAAATATATTGAAACATGCCAAAAATGTATTGAAAGCCTTTAATATTAAAGTAAACTTTTACAAGATGTTCGTAAGTTGCTGTTGTTGCAGTGTGTTCAATAAGTAACCATCATTAAATGGAAAAGTTGGTAATTTAGACTGATTAAATTGGAGTAGGTTCTTATCAGAGCTTTATAGATTTCTGTATGTTTTGCTAAGTTAGGCACTTAACAGTAGTCTCTGCATGCCTTCTTTAATATATTTGTTATGTCTTGATACTGTGTTTCATTTTGATGTTAAGCATTTAGACAAAAAGCATTATTTATCTCCTGGGCTTAAATCTGAGCCAATGCTTCTTTTGAATTGGTCTTAGAAAGAAACAGCTACATTGCATACTGCAAATTATTTAAGACCATTGGGTGGGTGTATATTTAGTATTAACTTAGTTACATTTACCTCCAGATTCTTGTGAAAAGTTCATTAACTGTCTGATGCTTTGATTTGCAGGGAACTGTCAAAGTTTAAAATCTATGTAAACCCCACAGAGCTAAGAAGAGCTTCCATTAACATCTTGCTATCTCTGTTGCCTCTCCCTCATCATTTTGGAACAATAAAGTCTGAGGTAGTACATTTATCACTATGTTTTGCGTTCTGTTTTTCTGTTCCTGGAAGTGGGATTTGGATGGGTCGTGGGTTGCATTGGGTGTTTTCTTTAGCACTGGAACTCTTCCAGTGAATGTGAAACAATAAGACCATATTACAAGGTGTCAGTAACAATGTGTGCTGTGAACATTGAGTTTTGAAACCCTGCTGACATGATCTTTAATTGATACTGAAATAAATGTGTTTTTCCTTCAGGTTGTCCTGGAAGGAAAATTCAGCAATGATGACAGCTCAGCATATGATAAGCCAGTAACATTCCTGTCCTTGAAGTTGCGGCTTGTGAATATCCTTATAGGAGCTTTGCAAACAGAAACTGATCCCAACAACACTCAAATGATACTAGGTTATTTCAGCTTTTTTATTTATTAACTGTATTATAGAAGTGTCTGTTCTTAATCTGTCCTGGGATAGTATAGGTTATTACTGATGTGTTGCTTCACAAGAAAAATGTTTAAATTCCTAGCAGGTTGTCATATGTGTAATCTCCCTCATACTATGAAAACATCTTAAAAAGCCACACTTTTTTTTTAATTTCTCTTTTTTTAATGTGGAGTAGCACTTGAAAAGTAGAGACAAAAGTAAAGCACATTCTAGCACAGAAAGTCAGTCATAACTAGAAACAGAAGCAGTTAAAATGTCGTAATTTCAGGAAGGATTCCTGACTAATGTATTTCAGAGAAAACCTTAGATTTTTATATGGTTAAACCTGAGAAACATATTGACATACTGGTGACTGGTGGTCTAACAGTGGCAAAATACTGATGATATTTGTTTAGCAGTGTGTAAATCCTCAGATAAAAGTTTTGGAATAGAGTGTGGAGCTGCACTATGCACAGTTTGGCAAACTGTTCTTGGAGGTAGTGAGTGGATTAACATTATACTGAGTACTCAGGAAGCAGGAGATGAAAACTTGGATAGTGTGTAATCTGTCAAGTTAAATATGTTTTCAGATAAGTACAAATGTACATGCCTATTATTCTTACTTACCCCCCTTATTCTTCTCTCTTCAGAAGTGCTTTGTTCAATGTGATTGTGTTCTTGCCCGTACCACTTTGCTTTTGTCTGTTTAAAAAGGCAGCAGTCTTGTGGTGTGAGAGAGGTGTCTGCCTTGTTCTGAGAGGCAGGCAGTTTACCTGGTTAGCAGGGGAGGGCAAGAAAATGATGCATAGTTAAGGGAAGGGAAACAAATTGAAGTCTGCAAAGACGTTTGGAAAGTTACCTTGCAATAATTTAAGCAGTTTCTTTTCTCACGGGAGACGAGAGGGGAATAAATTTGAAAGAATAATTTGCACCCAGTGCTGGTGAAAGGGTGAGGATATCTGTGGTTTCCAAGTGAGACCCTCAGAGCATTGGTGCACCTGAGGTTGTCCCACCTCCAGTACTATGACACCTCAGGGTGATGCTTTGTTAAGTCTGACTCCTGTGGTCCCATGCCCCTCCACACCTAGTTGGTCTGCAGCCAGCCGGGTAGGTGCTCTACCTTGAATGGCTTTTCTACTGGGAATTATTATTTCTATGCTAGTCCCTGCCAGTTCACCTGCCCTTGTATTCCTCCTCTTAAGCTCCTGTTTGCATATGTGAAGTTATTTCCTGCTGGCTTTAGCTGGAGGGATTTAATGAATCTCCATTTTAGCCAGAAATTCTTACATATGCCACCAGCTCCTCAACAAAAGTAGCGTTTGTTTCCATCTGCTAATAAATGTTTGGCACCAAGTGGTGCATTTCATAGAATCACAGAGTGGTTTGGGTTGGAAGAGACCTTAAAGCTCATGTCATTCCATCCTGCTATTCTATCATGCATTCCACGCCCATTCCCTGGGCAGGGACACCTTCCACTAGCCCAGGTTGCTCCAAGCCCTGTCTAGCCTGGTCTTGGACCCTTCCAGGGATGGGGCAGCCCCAGCTTCTTTGGGCAACCTGTGCCAGGGCCTTCCCACCATCCCACCTCACCTTGCCCTCTCTGTGTGAAAACATTCCCCCTTGTCCTGTCATTTCTCTTCATAGAGTAAGTTGTGTTCTCCTAAGTGTTCATTCATGGATGAGGCAGGGGAAGGATGTAGAAAATTGAAACTGGAGCCACCAAATGTGCCAGTGTCAGCCAGTTTCAGGTCCATGTCCTTATTGCTTCTTCCCTTGTCATCTGGAGGTGATGCTGCCAAGCAGATACAGGCTGTTCACCCTAGTTTAGCTGAGACACATCAGGAGTTTTGATTTAAATGAATTAAAACTTTCCTGACATTGAGAAGAGAACTGTGTCCTGGCTAGCTTGGATGCAATGGGGTTGTGACCCCTGCAGTTAAGAGCATCAGCTTTTTGAATACATTATTTTGGGCACTGATGGAAATTAAGGCTTGGAAAGTGACAGGCTGGGGAAAACTTCCAGGCAGAGGGAATTTCAGTGTATCCCACCTCAGATTATGAACTCACCTTCTGGTGGATATCCTTTAATGTAAACTGAGTTTTTAAATGAGCACAATCTGGTGTGAAACAAGGAACCACTCCATCCCTTCTGTGAAGCCAAAATCCTTCCAAACTGAGGAATTACCTATCACAGAACAGTTGGGATTGGAGGAGACCTCTGGATATGATTCAGTCTAACTCCCTGCCAAGGCAGAAGTCCCCAGGAGCAGGTGACACAGGAACCTGTCCAGGTGGGTTTTGAATGTCCTCAGAGAGAGGGACTCCATGACCTTCCTGGGCAGCCTGTTCCAGTGCTCTACCACCCTCCATGGAAGGAAGATTTTCCTCATGTTAAGGTAGAACTTCCTGTATTTTAGATTGTGCATTACTCCTTGTCCTGTTTCTGAGTACCACTTAACAGAGTCTGGCACCATCCTCTGGACACCCATGCTTGAGATATTGATATGTAATGATGAGATCCCCTCTCAGTCTATTCTAGACTATGTTCAAAGCATTTTTAACAGCTGAATGCACTCTCTGTCTCAACTTTCATCTGCTTCAAATGGCTAAGCTCAAAGCAAGTCCTGTGTTTTAATAAGAGATTTTGTAAAACAGGACTGCAAACCTCTATGTTAGATCTTCTGTGCTGCTTGGTAATTTTTAGTAATGAATTCTACTGTAGTCCATTGTTACCTTCTTCTGTCTGATTCTGCAGGTGCAATGTTAAATATTGTTCAGGATTCAGCACTGCTAGAAGCCATTGGCTGTCAGATGGAAACGGTGAGTACTTTTTGTTTATGAAGTTACTTCTTCAAGAAAGAATGCATTCCTCACTTTACCTGCTACTGAAAGGGACTCTGGTAACATCTTGACATTTGATCTTCTGTATTTGAGAGCATGGAGAACTCAGAAATTTTCTCATCTCTCTAAACTGCCTTTCACTTCGCAGAATGGTGGTGAAAACAACCTCTTCAAAAGCCACAGTCGCACGAATAGTGGCATTAGCACTGCAAGTGGTGGCAGCACAGAGCCCACGACACCTGACAGTGAGCGGCCAGCACAGGCCCTCCTGAGGGATTATGGTAAGGATAGCACTTTGGAAAACTCTGTCATGGTGTGCCAGGTTGATGTTTTCCAGCTTTTCTGTTCCAGTTCTGGCTAAAGCATTAATATGCCCAGGTGTTTGAAGCTAGGGGGATAGCCCAGCTGTGTGCTGCAAGTCTGCACTCACATGTGCCCTTCCAGTGGTTGTCTTAACCCTACTAAAGGACTCTTAACATTTTCAAAACCAGAATGTAAAAGCTTTTGAGAAAGGTGTTTGCAAACTTTATTTTAACTTACGTTCTCAAGACATTTAGTTTCTGTCAACAAGAATGGGATATATGTACACCGAGTGTAAATTAATCGCTTCATTCATTTTGATAGCATTCCAAATGTTCGCCTGATCTCTGCAGCACCTTTTCTTAAACCACATTTAAAGAACTTTTCAGGGACTCTGGCTTTTATAGAACAAGTAAGCAGAATGCTTGTGATATGTCGTATGTTATAACAATAGAATTTAGTCATTAACTTTAGTTTGCTATATCTTGTACTGTCCATTTTTGACTCTCTATAGTAAAATCCATGTTCTAAATCTGTGGTAAGCTGTGTGTGGTAAGGTGTCTGACTGTCAAGATCCTGCAGTTTCATTTACTCCTTTGGTCTTCAGTTTAACTGATGTTGGCCAATTAAATGTGACAACAAATCACCTTTATTGTATTGTAGCCTAGACTGACAATTCTATCTTCACCAACCAAAAATGTTTGGTGATGGTTTTTTAATCTAGTTCTGTAGATAGCAAGAGGAGGAAGATTATCAGGAAAGATTTAAAAAATCTTCTAAATAGTTTTGGATTAGAGAGTCTTCATACCATGACATAATTTGAAATATATTTTTGTAGTATATCCATTTTATTGGATTTTAAAAATTTCCCATGCACAGAAGTTAAGGCTGTAAGGAGCTTGTGAAAAGAATTTGTGTTTCCACTGGGTGCTTCAAAGAAGAGAAAATTGAATACAAGATGGTCTGTTGTTACTGTTTAGCCATAGTAGACTCTTGAATCTGCTCCTGGTGTGATATTGGACATAGTTCTTGAGTGTTAAATAAGGTAATTTAAATTTTGGGAAGGATATGCCTTATCTGTCACAGTTCTCATGTCTCTTTATAACTAGTCATTGAGTAGTTTTTTATTTCTGACATTAATTTGCATACATCAGTTTTAACAAATACAGATAGTATTTATGTTTTGTAGTATTTTGAAGTAAGAACAACTGATACTTTAAACATTTTCTATTTTTAATTTTGTGTTAAAGGTTCAAGGAAACAGAAGGTTAAAAATAATTGTTTCTCTAGCACTGATTCTTTAATTATGTCTATGTCATTCTTTCATAATGTCTATTGAACTAGTGCAGCTTTTGATAAACATTAGGTGTGGAAAGAATGATTAACTTCTGACACAGATATCTGAAATTACATGTACTGCGTAGTTCCTTTGTTACTCAGTACAGCAACTAAAGTTTAATATACATTACCAATGCCTGTATTTTCCAGACACTAGAAGACATAACATGACAGACAGTTTAAGTACAATAGCAAAACCTGAAGTTGGCTGTTCTGCTGCTGAAATGCAATAGAGCTCTGAGATTATTCAAAATATCTTTAAAAAATTAAATTGAGCTAGCTGGTCTGAATGGGTCTGTATAATGCCTGGAGAGTACATGAGGAAGTTAACCTGTGCAAAAGGTATCAACCCAGTTTTGAGATGGTTAGAGTTTATTTTATGTCTGTATTGTGGCTGCTTTGCCTTGTACCTGTGCTTTGCTTTTTGTCACTAATGCTTAGTTATTTTCCCTCCCTGTGGTGTGTGGTTTTGGGGTTATATCCTAGCTCTTCATACAGATACAGCTGCTGGATTGCTGATCCGCAGCATTCACCTGGTAACCCAAAGGCTCAACTCCCAGTGGAGGCAGGACATGAGTATCTCTCTGGCTGCCCTGGAGCTGCTCTCTGGACTGGCAAAGGTGAGATATGCAGCTTGATGTGCTTTGGCCCCTTCTCACAGGATGGTTGTAGTCCTGCCTGGGTGAAAGTCATGCCACAGAACAGATTTCTGTGGCTGAATTTGTCAGCAACTATTCTGTTTGGAAATGAAAAAGAAACAGCACTGCTGTTGTAGGTAATTTTCTTCCAGTGTAAACGCACTGTTGCACAAAAAACATGTGACCTGGGAATGTCTTTTAGCTGAAACTTCTGTTGTACCACTTTTCCCCTTTCTTCTCATCTTTGAAATAGTTTTTAGAGCTTGACAAAACATAGTGTGTTGCTAATATGAAGTGTTGCCTTCTTCAGAGCTTTATCTGCACACGAATAGTTCTTTATTCAACACAAATAACAACTAAAACTACTAGGTGAGAGAGAAGAATTGAGATGCGCAATGCCCCTTTCTGTCTGAGAGCTCTTGTGTCCAGACTAGACTTGATGGCCTTTGTTAAGCAAAAATCCGGTGTACTTAGAGCAGCCGTGATAACCAGGTGTGACAATTCAGCATTTCCTGTCATAATTCCTCAGGAACTCAACAGATGTTTTTTAATGTGTGTCACATATTAGGCAGTTTTTAGAACATTAAGTCAGCACTAAGCCATATTGGACTGGGTATTTGTTCACTATTGCAGTAGCATGAACTGAAGAATGTATTTGAAAGTATTCTGAAATGAATTAATGTGTATTATTGGATCTTATGGAGCACCATACTCATCCAGGGCTTTCTGTGGTTAAGCCAGGGTCTTCTTGGTTTGATTTTTCTTCTTGCAGGGTTACGTGGAAATATCTCTACAAATGTATCCCCAGGTTAATGCTAAATATTGTAGTCTTTGTATAACTCCCATGCAACTGAAGTAATTCTTGCCCTGAAATATCTTTCCCCTTTATAACAAAGTGGGAAAAAAGAGATCACTTCTTCCTGCACAGCTACTGTGGGGACTTGTTCTTCTTGTATCTTTGGAGGTGACATAACCCAAAGCCTTTCTCAGGTAGGGGCTGCCTTGTCTTGTTTGTGTTCAGCACCAGGTTATTAGTGGGACTTAGAAAAGTCAAAATTCTTGTTTCCTACAGGAGTGCTGGTTCACGAACTTGCCTTTCATAAGCTTATCTTGAGGGGATTCTGCTGTAGATCTTGAGCTTCTGAAGGATGTTCTACCTAAATGCTGGGGCTCTGAATTGTCACTCCCATTCGTGGAGTACAGCTGCCAGACTTCAGTGCTGACACCAGCAAGTCCATCCACCTTGCTGCTTGGTCAGATGCTACAGAGTAGAAAAATCCATCTATTCCTGTGCTGAGTCACAAGCTGTGAATGAGAGAGAAGAAAAGAGAAAATCAATTCTTTAGCTTTACACTGCAAATCCTCATAGCTCATTGTGCTGTTTCCTGACCTCATCTGGCACCTTAATCTCTGCAGCCCTGAGCTGGGAAAGAAGCAGAGGGAGGTGTTTGCAGTGAGTTTTGGTGAAGAGGTTATAGTTTTTTGAAGACTTTTTTTCAGCCTGCTTGTCCAAGGACAGCTTTTTTTTCCTTTTACCGGTGGTGAAAGTTACTGTGCTGAGAATTTGTCTAGGGAAGAGTTACTTGAGAAGAGTGAAGCCCTGTGGAAGGGAAACTTGACAGTGAGTGGGTTCTTGGAGATACAGAATGGGTTGCTAGAGATGAAGAAGAGGCATTTGTGGAAAAAAAAATACAAAACTACAAATTCATCTTTGCTTTCTTACCAAGCCATACTGGTACCACTCCTGCTCTTTGAAACAAAGCCATGCAATGCGGTCACACCTCAGTGCAGCATTTCTTTACTTCTAGTTGCAGTATCCATCACTGTTAAATAATTTTACCCACAATTCTAAGCTGTAATCAAAAAATATCTCAACTGTTTATTGCTATTTCTTAAAACTGTATTTAGAGTATTTTCAAAAATTGTTTTTTCTCTCAAGGTTTTTGTGGAGGAATTCTCACCCTGTTGCCCTTGTTGACGCAGGTGAAGGTGGTGGTCGATCCCTCGGATCGGAAGCGCGCCATCAGCTCTGTGTGCAGCTACATCGTCTACCAGTGCAGTCGCCCGGCCCCGCTGCACTCCCGGGACCTGCACTCCATGATCGTGGCAGCTTTCCAGTGCCTGTGTGTCTGGCTCACAGAGCACCCCGATATGCTGGATGAGAAGGTCAGAGTCTCCAGTGGATAGATTTTGAGTGCTGCATCTGAAATGTCTTTTGTGCCCAACCTATCTGTTCTTGATAGTTTAAAATAGTGTGGTTTGCTTAGCTTTCTTAAGAATTTCAAAAATTATTTCTGTGCAAAATACTTCTGAACTTTAATTCCTGATCTTTATTCACTAATACAGTTCTTGGCTTTAAAATTACCTTTATAGTTACAGCAGTGTCTCAATCTTCTTTCTTTGTGAAACTGGAAGAAGAGAAAAGAAACCTGGAAAAAAACAAAGGAGAAATATAGAAATGAATGAGGTAACGCATAGCTGCCTGCTGCAGGTAGTCATGACTCTCTTTATTTGTCAGCTCTTACCTGACTAAAGCATTTTCTAGGCTAAACAGAATTCCTTTGATGCCAATATTTTGATAATCAGTTTGTTTCACCAATTTTCTAGAAACTGTGCAAAGCATAGCTCAATATAAATTGGAATTTACTTGAGAAGCTTGAGAAGAGCAGGAAATGAGAGAAATGTTTTCAATTGCCTTCTGCTCTGCTGCTTAAGAAAAAATGAAAAAATTTGAATGGACATTTGCATTGTTAGTCTCTTTCAGAGCCAGCTTAGTGATGTTTCTGCATTTTTATAGATAGTAGATATGTATGTAAGTAACATTTGTAATATTAATATGATGAAATATTATGTAATACTTTGTTACCTTTTTAGATAGAACATTACATATCTTTATATTTTGTTTATTCTGTAACATATAAAAATATATATATTTTTAAAAAAGAAGATGGAAAGCCCACAAGCAGAACTTTAAATAAAGATGCTTTCTGCATGTGCCTTGGAGTGCTGGCATGGCAGTAGGTGACTGTGATAGGATAGGTTCCCTGGATGTTTGCACAGGTTGTGTTCAGTCAGTTGCATAATGCTTCCATTTCATTATGGTCTTTTTTATTTCAATTACCACTATAAGGAGATAGCGTTACATACTGTGTGCATTATGTACTGGACACTGAGTAGCTCGTTCTGGAATCACGATAGTCAGATGAGAACCTTTCCCTGCATTTGCAAATATGAAAAAGGCGGCTTTCCAGGTGCCTTCTCTTACGTTTGCTTTAAATTTCACCTGCTGTAATGCTACTTTATAAACTGCTGCAAATCTTCATGGGCAGTCTTTTCAGCTCAATGCTGGTTAATTTTGCTCTGTTAGGAAACTTTGGTTTTTCTCTTCACCTTTTATTCTGTATCAACAACGAATATAAGGAAGGACAAAGACCAAGACTTGGAACGCTGTCTGGTTTCTGGTGGTACAGCTTGAGCAGTTGTGTTCAGTTTTAGTCACTTACTTATTCAGGAGAGGTCTTTCTTTGTTATTCTGTAGCTCAAACTATGAGATCTGAACCTTTGTTGTAGCAATCTGAATATTTCCAGCGGATTATTTTTTTCTGCACAGCACTGGTGTGTCATATCTGCGGTTCCACTGAGTGTTGGCCTCTCCTGTAATAGATTTGTTGAAGCTCTTACAATGTACTTTTAGAATGTTCTTATTTTTCTCTTGGTGAATTAGATACCATGATGTATTTTACTAGTGAAAGATGTTGGCAATTGAAAAATTTGAAAAAGGATTTCTTGCAGTTTTCCAGATGAGCTCATTCTTAATGTGCTTAGAACTTAAAACTTCTGCAAAGAGTCCCAGAAATGCATTTATTATCTCTTTAAGTATATTTACATTTTTCAGTTGCATTCAGAATAGTCCCCTTTGCAATTTGGTATGTATGCAATGAAATACATTGTATGTATTTATTCATTCAGAGCATTTTTTACCATTAGAATATAAGTAGATAATATAAGTACACATCTGTAAACAGAAAAAATACCAGTTCTATAGCAAATGTGATCTTATTTTAACACTGTTGGAGTAATCTTCTGCCTTTAAATAAAGAGCTTATGTTACCAGCAGTGGATTTTTTTCACTTAATGATATATCACTGTTGCCCTGAGGTTTTGGGTATGTTTATCCAAGTACTTCTGCTTCAGGGTGGTTCTTGTGTTTCAGGATTGTTTAAAAGAGGTACTGGAGATCGTAGAACTGGGCATTTCAGGGAGTAAATCCAAAAACAGTGAACAGGAGGTCAAGTACAAAGGAGATAAGGAGCCAAACCCTGCATCCATGCGAGTGAAAGATGCTGCCGAAGCGACACTAACATGGTATGTAATTTGTCAGAGCACCTTTAATGTTCAGTATTGCCTTGTCTGAGAGTTCACAGCCTCTGATGTAACAAGAGTTAGGCAGAAGTTCTCTCTCTTTGCCCTTTGGTCAGGACTGTGCTCTGCCTTAGATCTCGCCCCCTCCCCCTGCAGGTATTAAGAGAAAACAGATCCCTCTGGTGACTGTTTTCCCCTTGTAGTTCCTCTCTTCCTTGTACAGCAAAACCCAGACCCTCCTCCAGCCCTGGTGTTCTGTGCTCAGCCAGGCCTCTCTGCAGACAGCAATTCCCTCTTTCACTTATCCCAATGATCCTGTCTTCCCATTTCCTCTTCTGCTCAGCCTGACAACACATGCTGTCCCCACTCTAGTTAGGAAACTGATAAGCACTGTGTGACAGCCGGGAATGGCACATGCAGCACATGCTGGAGCAGGATGGGATGGCTTCCTGCCCACAGTGTCAGGCTATATTAATATATTTGAGAGCTTCTGCTGGAAATGCAGTAACAGATAATGTGTGGGTTGGGGAATGGAAGCACAGAGAGGAAAATTGGGATTTGCTCCAGAGAAGCTGGAAAACCACTGTGTTATGGGCTGAACAGCATGGTGGCAGACAGGACAGATTGAGGATGGGGAGGATAAATACGTTTTGCAAAAGGCCATAGCTGCTTTCTTTTTTGCTCTGCTCTGGAATCCAACTGTTATAAATGTTACTGTTAGTAAAAACAACTGTGTAATTTCCAAGAAAAAGCAACTACTCATTAGAACTTGTGGACAAATCGTATTGTTGCCTAAAAGTGTTTTCACAGTAAAGTGGAAAAGTGTGTGGGGAGGGCAATCAATAGTCTTAATTTTGCTCTGGATGTTTGTGTTAAGGGTAAAGTCCTGACTTAGATCGTGTGAACTTCAGTCCGACACTGGACAATTCTCATTACTGGTTCCTGCCATAGAAATTTGCAATTTCTAATAGTGTTAGTGAGATCCTGTACAACTTCAAATGACTTAAAACAATGCTTCTAGGGGCGTCCTAAAGCTGTGGCTCCAAGCAGGTAAACACTGTTGGCCCTCATCTGGAGACTTTCTTTGAAGGAATATTACCATCTATGACAGTTGTGCTTGTGTGATCCTGGACCTCTTAGGGTCCCAACCCCTTAAGGTGTTTTAAGTTACTGTAATCTGTACTTGAAGAAAGCATAGGCAATTGTAACTAGTGCACTGCCATGTCTGTCCTGCTTGTTGATATGAAAGGACTAAAGTATGGATGATTGGATAAATAATGTTTTAAAAATGAACATTAAACTACAGAAGAGTACAGATTTTCATTCTTTAAAGCGTGTCTTAATATCTTTATAACCCAGGTTATAAATAAGCTTGTTCTATAGGCAGAGTACCTTTCTTTGTAGGTTTTCATGCATGTTTTTCTGATGGTGCTGGTTATCTTAATCTGATGGGCGAGAGCAGATGTGCCCCGATAATGTAACTGGTAGGTCAAGATACAGGTGAAGAATATGAGTGAAAGTTTGTGCTTGGGTGGAACAGTTCACTTAATCTGTCATAATTGTCAACTTTTTTCTCACTTGCAGCATTATGCAGTCACTTGGAGCATTTCCTTCTCCTAGTGGTCCTGCTTCTCCTTGCAGCTTGGTGAATGAAACCACGTTAATTAAATATTCCCGTCTCCCTACCATAAACAAGCACAGCTTCCGTTACTTTGTTTTGGATAACAGTGTCATCCTGGCCATGTTGGAGCAACCGCTAGGGAATGAACAGAGTAAGTTCAGATTTCACATTTCCTCCTTTCTCAGGCTAAAACTTTCTGTGTGGAGCTGCAAAACAAAGGTACTTCAGCAAGTGTCTCTCGCAGTTCAGGGGCTTTCCTGTCTATGGGTGTTCACACACAGAGCAGAGTGTTGCTCAGGGATGAAGTGGTGAGAATAACTTTAATGCCACTGATAACCAAACATGCACAAGCCTACCCAAATTGTTCATGTAGTTGTCCAAGTCTTTCAACCGGTTAGATCATATACTTGCTGCTGACTGCCATTGAAATAACGGGTGATGGACAAAAGCAATAACATTACATTTTGAAACATCCTTGTTCATAAAAGAAGAAAAATGTAAAGAGTATAGGAGACTTGATAGGGATAAGTGCTTTTCATATGGTTAGTATGTCTCCTTTATGCTTGCACCATTGCTGCTGCTTACTTTAGGCCTCCTATTACTATATATTTCTGTGGGTACTTTCAGCTCAGATTTTAGTTGCTTAGGAGCTGTTATAACTTTCCCATGTCTGATCCTGTTCTGTCAATGACGCCTTCTGTAAAGATGATTTGTCGCGGGGTGTTGGCTTTCACAGCTGAGGCTAACTCATTTCAGCCTCATAGGCTTTGACCATCAGGCTTATTAGAAAAATCTGGTATTAAATGATGCTTTGAACAGAATAACTGATCTCCTGTAAGTCTTCACTTACAGGTGTTACCTAATAAAATAGATAAAAATTCTTTAACATGCTACCTCAGTTAAAGACTAAGTTATGTTAGAGCTGATGTGCCCCATACATTTTCCTCATCTGTATCTAGGATGGAGCCTAAAAACTAGTCTTGAAAGCAGAGATTGCACAGAACTGCATGAACTGGTGCTGAGAAGTTGAGTTGTAGTCCAGAGTGCTCTGGCCATATTGAGAATCACTGAACAGATCTTGCAGGAAGTGATGATGCTGGGAGCCTTTGCCACATGTCCACCTCCAGTCTGTCTTGGAGCAAGTGTGTTCCTGACTGGAATGGATTAGAGTGTGCTAGAATGGCTAAGTAATTCTCATCCTCACTCTGCCTCTGCTAAATGTGTTACTGTGGAATCTACAAAGCTGTTGGAATCACAAATTAGATTATCTTTTCTTGCTGTGTATAACTTGCTTACAAATCCGCTTTGAATTGTGAGATTAATTGCAATAATGCATAAGTACATCGGGCCAGTTCTGAGGCAGGTCATGGAAGTGAATGACTGAGGAGCTGGTTTGGGTTCTCTGTGTGTGTGTGTTTATGAACAGGGTGTGCATAGGCTGTGCTGCACCCTGAACTTCCCCGGGTATATTGAGGAAGGTCTAGAGGTCTGCTAGTTACCTGATGTGGTAGTCTGTGATGCCAGTCTGTGGTTTATGTGCACAAAAGATAAATGCAAATACCTTTAAGAAGAAAAGCTTATGATGAAGTATGATTATCTCATTTAAGGTGACTAATACCAGTTGCCTTTTAAATCTTGAAGGAAGACTGAAATCCCTGCAATGTTAAAATCATCATTGTGCCAGTAGAAAGGCACCTCAGGACTCTGTAGTCTGATCTCCTGCTGTAGACAAGGCTGGCACTGGATTTGGACCAGGATAACACAACCTGATCTTGCCCAAGTGGGTCTTGCAAAGTGGGACAATTTCTCTGTGTCCCTATTCCTTGTGGGGAAAATTTTTCCATATGTGGAGTCAGAATCTTCTGAGTCTTTATTTGACCATTATCTTTTGTCCTTCCACTGTTCCTACTGCTGCTATTTGTGAGAAACTTTCGTAGAAGGTCATAGAAGCATCGTGGAATCAGTATCTCCATATGGTCATTGTCTCACATAAACAGGCAGTGACGGGACAATCTTCTTTGATTTCCTTGGAGGTATTTTGGAGAGAAATGGTGATCTTCATGAATTTGGGTGAAAGTTGCTTTTAGTGATGAAACTGAGCTGGCAAGTATTGAACTGACAAAGTAGAGTAGCACTTTACTGCTGCAGAGAGATTTGCTTGCTTCTCACCAAGAGTTTTCTTTAGGGTCAGGGAGGAGTTAACCGTGAAAGCAAAACTCTGCTGTCATGCCTGCATTTTCTTCTTGTTGAATGATTTCACAGTGAACTGTTTGCAGTATATGATGATATCTTATTCTCTTAACTCATGTGCTTTGCAGATGACTCTTTTCCCTCTGTCACGGTTTTGATCCGTGGGACATCTGGAAGATTTGCGTGGGCCCAGCAACTGTGTCTTTTACCAAGAGGAGCTAAAGCAAATCAAAAGGTCTCTATCAAAGCCTGTAAAGAAATCTTTAACTTAGAGATGTTCAGCAGAAACTCCACTAATGTGAGACAGCCCCCACAGAGCTGGCGATTTTACATTAAGGCTTAGCCATGGGGCCCTTAGCTGTAGGTAATGTGCTATATCTCTGGTGATTCTTTACCACTTGTGATTAACTACAGGCTGTGAAACTGCTGTTGCTTTCTCTACTTGCAGACTTGCTTAAGGGAGGGGGAATTCTCTTTTTCTTTTTTTCTGAAAGCATCTTCTGAAGTGATGGAGTAAGGCACAGTGTATTTAGTGTGTAGGGACTAATGTTGGTGCTAGTTTTCAGGTGTCAGGCAAAGCCCTTGGAGCAGAGGGAGTGAAGTCTGGAGGTGTAGAATGTGGTGCTACACAGAGAACAGGTCTTCAAGCTAAAAAGCCTGATATTGCAAAGATGGCTGTAAACCTGCTGTGAAAAAATTATGTAGATGAACTCTGGAACAGCTCTGGAGAGGGATGGTGGAGGAGAAATACCTCAGTTTTATTTTACAGTAAAATTTCTTATTGCAGTTGTCTAATGGAGCATGTACTCTTGTCATGAAAACTTCTGTCTGTGAACTTCTCCAATTCTTTAAATTCTTCCCATGACCCTCAGTAAAAGAAAGGCAGTAATGTAGCTGAAATGAGGGCTTGTCAGTCTCAGCTGGCATGTTCACATTTAGATGAATGTGGTCTCTGCGAAGCAGCTTTTGTTTGGGAAGACCATCCAGGATGTGTTTGGAGCTCTTCTATCTCTGGAGCTGAGACCCTTGGCTAAATAATTTCAGTTCAGGTGTGCTACCTCCTACACTAAAGGGCAAGCCATGATCTGACTGCTGACCTCCTCACCAGTGTTAAGAAACTTTTCCAACTTGAAGGCATTCTATAACATAACTGTTAATGGTTTTGCCCTTTTGAAATGTAATCAGTAGTAAACTTAATAATTAGTAGTAAACTTAAAAAGCAACACTGAATATACAATGAAAGGTCTTGCTTCCTTGAAGCTGATGCACCTCTAAACCTGCACCTAGATAATTTGTGCTTTCCTTGGGAACTTGGAAATTTGGAAATACATAGAGACAGTATAGAACATGATGCAGTAGCAATGTCAGACTTGCATCATGATCTATGATGCAAGTCCTTTGGCTATTCTGGCAGTGCATCTCCTGACCCACAGCATTGCTGCCCTCTTTGAGGCCTTGGCTTCTTGTGATCATCACAGTCAGGAGGATTGAAATGGAGCTTCTCAAACACTTGCCAGCTTTCTCTGAATACAGTTAGAACAGGCTGAAAATAAGATTTTGCCATGTAAGCTTGCCATTTTTGAGGGGTTTGCAACTGTTTACAGGCCAGATGCTTAGCAGAGTTCATAGATTTCAAAATGGACAGTTGTGTCTTCTTAAAATTTATAGTCACATTTTTAATACAAGTCTATTTTAGTTTAAAGTATTTGATGGTTTTTAATGATGCTACTCACTAATAGATTAGTGTAGTTCTGGTGGGGAGGGGAGAGGAAATGTTTTTCGTCTGTTACAATATTGTCTAGTGATGCAATACCTTGAATGTAAAAGCAACATTTTTTTGTCAGACATTTGTACCAGAACCTCGACCAGCTCCTAAAAATGATGTTGGGTTGAAATACAGTGTAAAACACCGCCCTTTTCCTGAAGAAGTGGACAAGATTCCATTTGTGAAAGCTGACTTGAGCATTCCTGATTTACATGAAATCGTGACTCAGGAAGTAAGTAACTGTCTCTTGACTTTATTTTGTTCTTGGGGTTTTTGTCTGTTCATGAGTCATGCACTTATGTCTTACTGTAAACAATTTTACTCTTTGGCTTGTCCAATTTCAGATTAATGAAATCGTAACCTCTGCAAATTAGTTAAATCTATGCACTTCTCCAGGAAGATGCCAATGCTTTGGATGTATTATTTGGGAGAGATTCTCAACATGTTTTATTACTGATCCTAATATCCTGTAGGAAGCAACGAGTTGCACTTTGTTGCTGCCTCTAGGGAAATGGAGAAAGGTCTTTTTTGGAACCTTCCTGGGGAAAGAAGAGAGTGCATGTCTCAAATATTTTAAAGTTTCACAGGATCTAATTTATTTTAGTTTCTGTTCTTTTGAATAGGAGAAGCCATAGCTGATAGTGGATATTCAGAGAGCTCTCCTATGCCAACAGGGTGTTCAGGTGCTCATTTTGTATCATGCAAGGTCTTCTTGAAAGTGTTTTAGTAACCATTCTGATGGTGGACTGCAGCTGCTACTGTAGAGCTTTCCTAAGTGATGGAACTGTTTTCTTAGTGGATCTTTATGATTTAGGTGACATCAGCAGTTCACACAATTTTTTCCAGCTTGAAGAGCGCCATGAGAAGCTGAGGAATGGCATGGCTCAGCAGATTGTCTTTGAGACTTCCATAGATCAGAGAAGTGAAGAGGAGTGGCAGAAGAAGAACTTTCCTGATCCCATCACGGAGTGTAAGCCCCCGCCACCAGCACAGGAGTTCCAGACAGCACGTTTGTTCCTCTCTCACTTCGGGTTCCTCTCGTTAGAGGCATTGAAGGTGATCTGATACCTCTTGGTGTTGTCCAGATCCTCCTGTTCCCATGTTATCTGGCTTGACAAAAGGGGAAGTGGAAGATCATCTGTGTAGTGCCAACTACTGTTCAGCTGCAGTCTAATCAAATCAAGTGATAGATTCCAGTATTCCAGGGTTAAGAGTGGGGTTGTGAAAGGCTGAGCCTCAAGCTGAACATGCTCTGAATAGCTGTCTGTGTCTTTGTTTTCAGTGGATGCATGAGCCATCACACTCAAATGTTCACACTTGCAATCATTTCACAACTTGAGTTAGGTTTTGGGGTGTTACTTGAAGACTCTCTGAAATGGAACTGCCATAGCAGTTTTGCTTCAGAGGTGGTTGTGGTGAGATGGCTTAAACATACACAAACACTTGGTACATAATAGATATAGAGGTTTCTTTTTAAAACTAAAATAATTCTTTCTAAAGGTGATCCATATTCTTAATTTGAAAATCTGCCTGTTACCTGTGGATTCTGCCATGTATTTGCTGCTTTTCCTTCCAGAAAGCTGTCAGGAAAAGTAGACTATAGAGCATTTGCAAAAGTGATGTCTGGAAGTGCTTAGTATATTGCATATTACTGGTATTTAAGTTAATCTGAAACCGCACATGCAACTGTGTTCATAGCTGTGATATTCTGAAAGCATCTGCTGCTTCTGTTGTGTGTGCTCTTCTTGAGCAAAATATTATGCCTCTCACTGGCAAAGTACCACTTTTATTTAATGAAAGTGGAATGCAACGAATTGTCAACCTGTTACACTTGCTGTTACTAAGTTACAGTGACAAGATTATATCGCATCAGAAATCCCTGTATAATTTTGCTCTTAGAGAAGGGAAATAGTCTTTTAATATTTTAATGGATTGCCATTGAAGTCATAAAGACCTTTCAGTTAAGAAAGATGGGGTTTTAAACTGTTAAACTCTGTCTATTGGACAGGAACCTACTAACAGTCGTCTACCTCCTCACCTGATTGCACTTGACTCTGCTCTTCCTGGGTTTTTTGATGACCTTGGCTACTTGGATTTGTTACCTTGTCGTCCTTTTGATACTGTTTTCATTTTCTACATGAAGGCAGGCCAGAAAACTAGCCAGGAGGTAAGTGAAAGTGTAGAGCGCCAACTAGTCTATATTGTGTTGTTTCTAGTAATTCCCAAGTGAGTAACGTATCACTGCTGGTGACTAAAGTGGAATGTCAGAACCAGTGCAAGCTACAAGTCACTGCATACCCCCTTCATCTGTGGACTGAAGTACGTTTCTCACACTTAGGATTATTGTAACAAATTTAATATATTTTTAAATATAGATAAGATAAAATATTAATAGTATTTTTATTATCTGTTCTGTCCTTATTGTCCTTATTTGTAGAGTTTAAAGATTCAGATCAGAAAGGCATTTCAGCTTTTTTGGCTCAGCTTGCAGGGAAAGTTGCAGTTTGTTCCAGCAATGAGCAATGTCAAGGTAGTTTGGTTTCATTCTAATGTTAAACGCATGTTAAAAGAATGAAAAACTTTCTGCAAGTAAGGAAGTATTATTGCATTGTAAGTCTTTATGCTATAATATTTAGATTCAAAGGCAATTAGGTTAATCAGGTTAATTTGTGCAAATCTAAGTTGTGATTTCTTTATGACCTAGAAACTCTCTAAAGGGGGTTAATGGGCTCATTAGGAAAGGATGTTTCTGCAGTGCCTTCTCATTTCATTCATAACTCTCATAGTAAAGAGTAGAAGCATGGCTTCAGTAATAAATCATTGTGCCAACTCCTGGTGTCACTGTGAATGCACAGTTGACAGAACACTGCAGCACCTTATACTTTGGTGTGGGACACAACTCTTGAAACCAGTATCATCTGTGAGTGTTACGAACTGTCATTCAGAGTAGCCAGTGCAGAGTCTTTTCATCTGCAAAGTCAGCTATGAAACAAGATATGCTAGGTTTGCCTTTGAGCTGAGATGTGCACTTGCTGAGCTAGCAGCATGTTTATATGTTCTTATGGAGCTTTTATGTCTTTCAACCCACACTTCTCCTGACTTGTTCTGAAGCACAGCTATGGTTTTAATGTGCTCCAGTAATGAGGATTAATAATATTTCAATGCAGTGTGTCTAGTCACTGCTGAATACTGTACAAGGCCACTAGGATGGAGTGTGAGGACTGTGTGGCTACACAAAGCCTCCAGCCTGGAAGCTTTCCTTCCAGCACCCATCCCTGCGATTTCTGCTTTGTTGGGGCCTATGTCCCGGTGTTCTGCCCCTGCACAAGCCAAAATGATTGGCGCCTCTGCCACAAAACAAATTCCTGCATGGCCCAGAGAGGATGAATGGATTGTTTGTTCCACCAACCCAACCCCAATGGTTCTGGTACCCAAATCACATGTGTCCTTGTGTGCTGTTTGGTGGAGGGCTCAACTCTCACTTGGTCATAATGAGGTAAAATTTGCCTTAACATGTGGAAATATCCCAGATCTCTGTCAGAAGTAGAATTAAAGTTTAACATGAACAGTACAGTGTGACGTTTGAGTAAAGTGCACACTCAGTGCTGCTGGAAATTGTTTGGGAAAATCTGTTTCATAATTTAATGCACTGTGAGGCCTGTTCTTTAAATCACTCTATGTTGTGAATACAGGTGAGTAGTGAGGAAAATACCTTTCTCATCAAATTTTAACTCAGTGTAATAGTGAAAACTGTCTAGAAAACCCTTGTGTTACCTTTGGTGCACATGCAGGTTCTGTATTGAGTACTCAGTGGTTTTTCTGATGAGTGCTTGAGTCTCAAAATTACCATTTCCAGCCCTTTAATTCACTGTTTTACAGGCTTTGAAAATGCTGGCAGAAAGTCAAGTTGATTGAATAGGACAAGGCCAAGCAGGATAGGAGGATGCTGAGGAGCAGGGAGTAATGTCCGTGTAGAAATTCTGGGGTTCCAGGCTTGTTCTGTAGCTATATTTGGGCAAAACCATGTTGGTGACAAAAACTTAATTTAAAAGCTGGGGAGGAAGAGGCCTGTTTCCTGCTTATTGTACCAACATGGTGCTGCTGTTGGTTTCAGATCCTGAAGAACATGGAGTCTTCCAAAATTGTTCAGCCCCACTTCCTGGAGTTCTTGCTGTCTCTCGGCTGGTCTGTTGATGTTGGGAAGCACCCCGGGTGGACTGGTCATGTCTCAACAAGCTGGTCAATCAACAGCTGCAGTGATGAAGAGGGGCCTGAACAAGGTAAGAAGTGTAATGACGTGGTACATGTCTTTTGTAGTAAATTAAAATATTTAGGTTCCTTTAGAAGATAATTTTCTTGCTCCTGTGTACCTATCCAAA
>VZSR01002515.1:549312-568364 GCA_013398615.1 Brachypodius melanocephalos
GATGGCACGGGCTGGCAGCTGGGAACGGCTGGGTGTCCAGGCTGGGGGAGCAGGGTGCAGGTCACACTGTAGCAAAGAGAGCAGTGCCTACGAAAAAGCCGCGGCTGCCAGGCAGGGCTGGCTCAGCTCCAGCTTGGCAGACCGAGGAGCTCAGAATTCCCGGTCACACGAGCAGATAGTGGTAGACTTTCTCGGGACTGGTGTTCTTTTTCCGGTGACAGCCCAACAGCCTGTCTGTGTCCTCTCCAAATGAGTGCCCGAGAACTAGAAGAAAGAAGCTTCCTCCAGCTCTGCCTTTTACTTGCCCGCTCCTCGCTCCTCACCCCTTCTTCCTTCTCAGAGCAACCCTTTTGTATTGCTTAATGACTCTCAAGTACCTGGCATTTGTCTCTTAGTAACCATGGGAAAAACAAATTCCTTAAGGAAAAAGGAAAAACCTAAACCCCAACACTAAACTTTCCTTTTCTGTCCGTTTCAGATGATCTAATTATCTCAGAAGATGTTGGGGCAAGTATCTTCAATGGACAGAAGAAGGTGCTGTATTATGCAGATGCCCTGACAGAAATTGCCTTTGTTGTCCCATCACCAGTGGAATCCCTGAGTAAGATCTCTCTGTACATGCTCTATACAAAAATGAAATCAACATTTTTTTGTTTGAGAACTCTTTCAGAAGCAAACCCTAAATAAATTAAGTAGTGTGTTCAGCAAGATCCTTGTCAGAAAGGTGTGGACATTTAAATTACATCATTTTAATCCTTAGACTCCTTCCTGATGTGTATCTGTTCTGTGCTTTCTCAGTCTGAGCCTCAGTAGATGTTCAGGCATGTACGGCAGTTTTGTTGTTGCCAGGGTGCTTTAGGTTGAACATGTGGTTCACCATCAACTGGTGATGCCTATTTTTTTTCCTTTGCTGTCAGTTATGTGCTCCTTCAGTGCATGGAGGAGTGTTTGTACCACTGCGAAGTAGAGAAGCTACAGCTTTCAGGGCATCTTTGGCATGCTTAAAGTTGCCTAGAATAAAATATGGTGTAGCCATAGGAAGGAGGAGACTGTATTCTGTAGGAAATTGCTTGGATGCGTGTAAGTCCGTAGGGAGTGCTTTATTGGCCGTCTGTTTCTGGAATAACTGGCAATTGTCTCCTAACTCATTTTCCTGCTTATGAGGATTATATTGACTTGACCATAAATCTATGCATGTCTTACAACAAAGCCTTACAACATTTTTTTCAGTATTAAAACCTGACAGATTTAAGTTTTTTTTTGTGGAAGAATAGACAAACACTTCCTTTTTTGTTTTCTGGCTTACAGCTGATTCACTGGAAAGCAGTGTCTCTGACCAAGAAAATGACTCCAACATGGATCTGCTGCCAGGAATATTGAAGCAGCAGCCTCTGACACTTGAACTCTTCCCCAATCATACAGACAATCTTAATCCCTCTCAGCGGGTAAGGCAAAACTTGCATTGAAAAACTTGCGTTGAAAAATGGTGCTGCCTTTTTTTTTTTTTTTTTTTTTTTCCCAAGAAGCATGCTGGCAATGCTCAGGATTTTTGATAGTATATGATTTGGTTTCCTGGTGTGTAGAGCTACTTGTTCCTTGCCATTAATCTTTGATATCTGCTTTGATTCTGCCAGAATTTTCATCTACAGTAGAAGACAGCAAGATTACATTACTTAAATATAAAACTTAGACATGCTAAGTGATAATACTATGCATCCTGAAGTCTTGAAATGTACAGGGAAAGGTATATGCAGTATTTACAGAGTAATTCAGCCTCAAATTGATGCTTGGAAATTGAGGATGGATAGACATGAACACTTTTCCTAGCTACCCAGTTTAAAACAGTGTGTCAGTTGTGTCTGAAGTACCAGAAGTTGCTTTTGTACAACAAAGCAGAAAACCATGAACTGTTATATCTGTAAGCAAAAAACTTATTACTGCTGATTACTTGTTTAGAATTCACTTCCAAATGTATATTTAGTTACTCATTTAAGGTCTTCAAGTACATTAAGAAGAACTTTTAACTGATTCAAAGCTGAATATATATATATATATATATATATATATATAAGTTTGTATAGAATACAAGTAGGTTGACGAATCAGCTTGCATTGAGTAGTTCCAGCACAGCTGCGCCTGCTCAATAGCTGGCAGAGATATGAATGACTGAGGAGCAGCTGGAAAATACTTGTTGGCTGCATTATTGGACTCATGATGTTTGCAAATGCTCTTCTTCCTTTATGTTCAAAACAGCTCAGTCCTACTTCTAGATCCAAGAGGATGCCTCAGGGCCGAACCATTCCACCAATGGGACCTGAAACCAAGGTGTATGTCGTTTGGGTGGAACGTTATGATGATATAGGTATGTACAACTGCTAACTGTTCACTAAAGTAGAAAAGGGCAGGAACCAGAGGAAAAACGCTGGGTTTTTTTTGGTTTTTTGGTTTTTTTTTAAATTAAGTGTTAGATCATGGAACCACAGACTGGTTTGAATTGGAGGGGACCTTAAAGCTCATCTAGTCCCAACCCCCTTTCATGTGCAGGGACACCTTCCACTAAACCAGGTTGCTCCAAGCCCTGTCCAGCCTGAACGCTTCCAGGGATGCGGCAGCCACAAGCTTCTCTGGGCAACCTGTGCCAGGGCCTTATCACCTTCGCCATCAAAATAAGTCTTTATTAATTTCTGTAACAACACTAAGATTCTGGATCAGTTCTTCAATATTTGAGTTGTGATCCATAGGGTGTACATGAATCAATGGCAGTAGGTCTGAAGTTTCCTTTAGTGCTGGCAGTACCTGTGAAAGGCTGTCATGAAGCTTCTTAAGCTCAGCACCCAAGGTGGGTATGTTCCTTTGCTTTAACTTCTCCTTGGCTGTTGTCATCCAGGAGTGGATCTGGTTTTCTTCCTTCAAAAAAAATGGATTCTGACACCTGCTGCTTCTGTGCCTGAGGGATCATCATCCTCCTTGGTGTGATGGCACCTTTGGAACTCCGTGTTCTCTCTTCAGGGGAGGGCTCATTTGTTCTGCACTCAGGATGCCTGCTCCATGCTCCCTTTCTGCTGTGTGGCTCAGGCAAGCTCCTGCTCCTCATGCAACTTTGTTTCCTAGTTTGGTGTTTACTCTCTGCCTCTGGGAGAGACCCAGCTTTGCTTATTCTGTTATAGCCATGGCATGGCCATGGTGAACAGCTTTGAGGAATTCTGTGTCCCCAGGAGCTTCTTGTGTGCTGGTTCCAAGCCGTGGCCTGGCCTTAGTGCTATGTGAGAATCTCTGTGCACTGGCCTAGCCCAGCAGTGTCTGCAAGACTGGCCAGAAAGTGCTGCTTTATTCTGTCTTTGATTTCTGATCCTGGTTCCAAGTCTGGCAGTAGGGGTGGACCTTAATTAAGGCCTTAGCTCCTTCCAGAGTAAAACAACTAAATGAATGGGAGCAGCAATCAAGAGAAAGCTTCCTGTTAAGTGTAAATATAAATTCTCAGGAAGACCACCTTGTACACAACATGTCCCTCAGAGCCTTACTGAGATCAGGAGGCAGACAGCAAGTTCTGCATCACCATTTCCTTGTCCAGATATTGGCCCAGTGTTCCAAGCTGGTATTCCTGACCCCTTCACTGCAGGGGCAACAGCTGTGCCACACAGACGTGCTTCTGCTTGACTGTTTCTTTCAGCAGCTGTAGGAATCTCCCAGAGTTCTGGGCCTAAAGCTGAAGAAATGAGTTTGTGAGCCTCAGTAAGCCTGGCAGTTGGATGGAGGGAAGGGCAGCTCTTGGAAGTGACTCCTAGCCCGGAGGCTTTGCCATATGCTCCTTATGTTCTTGGCTTTTACCTTATGCTTCTGGTACATCTTTGAGTCTGGACAGTGAAAAGCTGTCACTTTGTAGTCAAGGTTATCATCCTGATGTCAACTGCCTGCCTTCCCTCTTACTCCATCTCAGAGTGTGTCCATGGCTTGCCATGCTCTCCCTCTGCTTGCTCCAGCTGTTGTGTACCCTTAGCATCCCAGCTCTGATGGCAACATCTGGGTTTGGGCCTTAGACTCCTTCTGCTGGAAGCACCGTCCTGCTGCCTGAACTGTACTTCTGTGAGAAACTCTAAATATCTCTTAACCCCTGAACAAGGTGTTGGGAAGTGCCAAATCCCCTTAAGGGATTCAGGTTCTCACCTTTTCCTCGTTCACTTTCATTATCCAGTCTTTGTTACCAAGTGCATGGCAGCAGAGTTGTAGGGTATGGTGGAGATCCACAGAGCTTGGATTTGAGGACGGATATCATGTTTATGGGATCAGGGTTCAAGGGAACTGTAGGTATGAGTGGTTGGCATTATTCAATGCTCCTAGCCGTGTTCTGGAGGCTGATCACTTGTTGATGGGTGAAGATGCAGTGAATAATAATTTGAAAGCTCTTTTTGTGGTTGAAGTAGTTAATCTCCTTCCTGCTTTCATGGTTCCTCTAGAGATTTTGACCTTTGGGTTGAGAGAATGGAGGGGTGGGGACCTCATCTGCTGAGTGCAGATGGCTGAGGTGTGTGTACCCTCCATGAATGCTAAAACTGGAAGCCAAAAAAAGAAACTAGCTGTGCAAGAACACTAGTGATGTAAATGCTTGAGGACTGCGTGGTTTTGACTGATGATAAATAATCTTTCCTTGTACACAAGAAAAACAAATCCAAAACTATATTAGATAAACTTTATTTGGTGCATCTTGTTCTTACAGAAAACTTCCCCCTCCCTGATCTGGTGTCTGAGACTAGCACTGGTGTGGAAACCACAGCCAATAGTAGCACTTCCCTGAGGTAAGACTGCTCTTATTTTCATTATTTTTGTTGGTTTCTCAGTGGACTATTTTTTTGGTTGAAAAAGTGAAAAAGATTTTTGTATCACTGCAGATAAAATATAAATTAAAGAACAGAAAATGTGCCGTTTTATCTGAGTCTGTGATAAGTCTCCCTCCTGATTGGCTGCCTTGTGAAGTGGTTAATGCTGCATACATGCTGTACCCTGGCTGCAGGGCTCTCCTGTCCTGTGGGGACAGACATCATAGTCACAGCATGACTGACAGAACCCTTCTGAGGGTCCAGAGCATGCCCCCCGATCCTGCTGCCTTACCCATGAGGCATTTTAAAACTTTTTTTTAACAGCTGAAGGGGTCACTTTTCGTCTGTAGATTAATTGAAACAGTGCTTTAAAACTGATTCAACAGTTGTGTTTTTCCCTTAAGATCTACCATTCCTGAGAAGGAAGTTCCTGTGATCTTCATCCATCCTTTAAACACGGGTTTATTCAGGATAAAACTACAAGGAGCAACTGGGAAATTCAACATGGTTATCCCACTGGTGGATGGAATGATAGTCAGTAGGAGAGCTCTTGGTAAGCGAAAAGGTTTTAGGAATGCTCATGTTTATATTTTACTTTTTATAAAATAATAATATATCTGCAAAGTACCTGGTATGGAATCTTTCTTTGGAAAAGGTGTTAGGCAATACTGAACAAATGAAAGCCAGGCTTTTCACAGCAGCAGTGGGAGCAGGAACAGCAGAGGGAGCAGGTGGGCAGCGCTTGGCTGCCAGGATAGCAGGAGAGAGCTCTGGAACTAGGAACTGGGCCTGTTTAGAAAAGAGAGCAAAGTGTGGCCCTAGTGTTTAGCACAGAGAGCCAAGGTGTACCAGAGGGTGCTATGGAATTTGTTATTTTGCTGGCATGCTGTGTGTTCTTTCTGGTTTAGAAGCCAGACAGGGATTAAAACTACAGCATTTTTTATTATATGTTCAGTGCCATGCAGGTGTGTATTAAAGGTTCCATTGTGTGCCTTCTGCCTTTTCCTGTGTTCCTGGATGGATTCATGGACCTGTCATGGTATTGGTGCCATTTAGCTTCAGTAACTGGAAATTCCATCCAGCAAGAGCAGTAGACAGGACAGAGTAAAATGAAGTAATGAACATAAGGATACCATACATACTGTACATAACCATAAAGCTGCTGTTGGAGGTGACTTTCAGGTTCTGGGGTTTGTATGCTTAATTCAGTGATTGGCAAACTGAAGCCAGACCTGGGCCCTTAAATAACATTTATGAATTCAGTTGATACAGTGATAGCTTTTACTGAAAAACTATCAGGTATGTTTTCCTAGAGTTGGGCTTGTTTTTCTACTGCATCAGGACTGTTAATATAATGAAATTTTTCTCATCTCTTAAGTTCAGCAGATGTAGTTTGTGTGCAGGGAGGTCCTCTAATTGTTTCTGTCTTTACAGAAGAGCTTGTGAGACAGCAAAGGGGGCAAGGGATACTTGCTTCCTTAGAGCATAGAAATTTCCTTTCAGAATAAAATAATATAAAGTTAGCTGCCAGCTTTTGGGTGCTACTACTTCCCTTCCCCACCTCCTCCTCCCTCTGCATCCAGCAGTGTGAGTTACAGAGGGTTGACAAAAGTGGCAAGGCAGTGAGGGGAAGAGAAATTTGTTTGCAACCACAACCCATCAGGTCTTTCCTCATCTCCTCTCCAAGGAGAAGGCTCTGCAATTCCTACTGAAAAAAAGGTACTGACAGGTACTTTCTTCATTCTCAAGGCTCCCCTGGAATTACCTGGTGTGACCTCAGGGCCCACCTGAGGACCAGGTGTGTGACGTAGCTGGGGCTGTGGTACTGTTACTCTAGTATTGGCTGCCCTGGGTTCACCCTCTTGTCCCAAGGGTGCTGTTCCAGGCAGCTGCTTGGCTCTGGCAAAGCAGAGAATACTCCTCCTCCTTCAGCCAGTTTAGGGTACCACTGAGTGAGTCCCTTTCTTCAGTCTTTACAGTGAAGGTCTATATAAGCATAGGGACTATGGTTGTCTGTTATCAACTGTTAATGGAGAAAAGTTCTTGACATGGTGGGGCTGAACATCTCCCCTGGATTTAGATGGGACAGAACCCAAAATTGTCTTTGGCTGGGAAGCTAGCAAAGGGAGGTGCAGGACTGAATTTAAAATTGCTTCAAATGTTGTTTCTTTTTCAGGTTTTTTAGTGAGACAGACAGTAATAAATATTTGTCGAAGAAAGAGGCTGGAAAGTGATTCATACAACCCCCCCCATGTCCGCCGAAAACAGAAAATAGCAGATATTGTCAATAAATACCGCAACAGGCAGCTGGAGCCAGAGTTTTATACCTCGCTTTTCCAGGAGGTCGGGCTCAAGAACTGCAACCCCTAGGTCATTATCCTTCCAGGACAATTAGATCAGAGCTTGGTGGCTACACTAATGAAAACAGTTAAATAACAACAACAAATTTTCTCAGCCCTCCGGAATTCAGGAAATCATGTTCTAGCACAAGTCAGCAGATACCATGTGGGAGGAATGAGAAATGAATCTGAAACATTGCAGTTGGGATATTGACTTGATTCACCTACCCTCAGAAGATTACTGAATTCCAGTCTTCCTGGATGCTAGCAAAATAATCTCTTCACCCAGTCATCCTTTCCAGATTAATTAGGAACTGTAGGTGTCTTGCTCTGAGGGGAGAACAATCAAAGTAATGCCATCTCTGCATATGAGGATGGAAATAAGAATACAAACAAACCTGCCATTAGACACCTTGCTGCACCCACATGTCCAAGGGCAAGGGAGCAGGATCTTTCCTTGGAGGAGGAGTCTGTTCCAGAGCATTAACTTTCCCTGTAAGAACTTCAGAGACAATTTCAGTCCCTTTTCAGCGCTCAACGGAAGATCCTTCACTGGGTGTAACCCATCTGTGTACCAGAAACAAGAGGAGGAATATTAGTTGGAAATAGCAGGCCCTGAAACCCAAAGCCCAGATGCTGTATGTGGCCACTCCCTCCAGGGCTCCGAGTGAATCCATCTGCATGTGAGACAGCCACCACCTCCTGAAATAAACTGACTTTCCAAAAGGAGTTATTATTGGATAAGAGCTTTTGGTTGTGTAAAAGCAAGGTTATGACTTTCAGGTCTGTTGCAAAATGTCACATTTGATTTCAGTAGCTTGATTTTTAAATTTTTTTTTAATGCAACTACTTAATTTATTTTGAAGCATCTGTATCACCTACTCACCATTTCCATAAAAAGCATAAACATCACTTGCCTTCCTTCCATTGGATTGAAATCTGAGATTTTGGGGCTGCCTCCTCCCTGTTATTTATAGCATGAGCAGTTTTTGCAGCTTCTATACTTTTTAGAAGCTCCTGTTAAACAGACTGAACAACTCAAAAAGAAAATTCACAAATTCTTTTCCCCATTAATTTTAATGCCATAAAAAGCCCCTTTGGGGTTGTAACTTCACATTGTTTTGAATCTCCTGAATCACATTCAGCAGCAGCGCTTCCCTTCCGCCTAGGTTTTCAGGCTGTGGCTTTGATGTGTTCAGGACTCAAAGGATGTGCTGGGAAAAGATGTTTACAGCTACAAATGTGATACTGGGATCTCAGGTGTGGTGGGCGTGTGCAGCCCCAGGAGTGCCTCTGACTCCTGGCGCATCCCAGCTGGCGTTGCAGCTGTGAATTGTGGCTGACACTCCTGGGAGACAGCCTGACACCAACAGGGAATCCTGATCCTTCCAGCACCACATAATGGAAGAGGATGACTTAACAGGAATTTGGAGAGCTCTTCACATTATTTCTGAAGTGATTTTAATAAGCCGTGCAGTAATACCTGTCAGGCATTGAATTTTGATATTTCGCAGCTACTTTTTGCAGCAGTTCTGACCTGAAGCAGTCTCTAATTGTTTCATTACAACTTATCTGCTGAGGACAGATCTCACTCCTGGCTTTCCATGTGGTTTTTCACAAAGAGTTCATGGAAACACAAGTCCCTTAAAAATACATGTGAAAGGACTCTGAGGTGGTCAACCAAGGTGATGTGTGCTTGTTGCAGGGAACAAGTGCACTGACTTCTCAATTCAGGAGCTCTGGAATTTGATCCAGATGACTAAAAAGTGAAAAAACGACACCATCCAAAGAGAACTCCTGTGGCAGGATGTGTGCTGCCCAGGTGGCACATGGCAGGAGGAGCTCTGGGGCAGCATTTGGGTTCATTGTCCAAGCTGTGCAGGGAACTTGGACAGCCTCATTCCTCTGCCAAACTCTCGCCAGGAGCAATTTAATGCACACACACTAAATTTACCCACACTGTGAATGTACCTATTGGACCTAATTAATGGCCAAAGAAGCTTGAGCCCACTGGTTTAAAAGGCATGAGCAGTGCATGTGTAACCAATAAACATCCTGAGCAATCCCTGTGTCTGCACACTGATAGTGTAATAGCAACTCCACCTACCATGGCTGAGTATTACACAGTCCTGGCAGATGCAGCACAGCTGCACCAGGTGCTGCTGTCAGGCGGTTGGGAGCAGTCACGAATGCAGAGATGGGCGTTGGGGCAAACCCTGAGTGGTTTTTTGGCAGGGACAGCCAAGTGGACTGCGTGAAGATTTACTTTCTTTAGAAAGACCTATGCTTGGCTGAAGGGTTGTCTTGGGTCTATTTCCATGTTCACCTAAAGGCACTCATGGGAGCAGTAACAGCTGTGAGAGCCATATGATTTGGCAGGAGTCTGGAAAGAAGGGAATTTGGTCACATTGTGGCCACTCCCAATGCCAGGAGAGTGGGATGTTTAGAACATGTGTCAGTTGAGTTGTAGAACCACTTGGTGTGCAGGTTACAAGCGGTGTGACCTGGCAGTAGGTGGTGGGATTAGCTCTGGAAAAGTGAGCCTTTAGGAAAGTCATAGTTCAGTATAAAAATGTTGTGATGCAGAACTGTGCTACCATCCATCATGGTTTGGGTGCTGGTCACACCAGTGGGCACCCTGGGCAGACTCTGCCAGTGCAGGGTGCATGCAGGGATTGTCACTCCTTCCCCAGGATGTGTGGAGGTCTCAGGCTTCATAACAAAATGCACCCCCCCAGTCTGGGAATTATATCCATCTCCTCTCAAAGTCTGACCAAACTCCAATGGCTTTAGCTAGTACAGAGCACTGTCTTGAGAGCATTTTCCCCTGAAGGTTCAGAGCAAATGAGGTTTATTTCCATGGTGATTGCAAGAGTTAGCCAAGAATCCAGATTTTTTTTAATATCACAAACTGCTGCATAAAATTTCTGACTTGCTGAGTCAAGTGGCTTGGGTCAGCATCCCTGTCCATCAGAGGGGATGAGTGCTGACACCCCCCACCCCCCCCCGACCTGCAAGTGATCACAGTAATTAAACTGGGACTCTTCATCAAAACCTTTCCGTTTGGGTTTATAATTCTGTTTTGACAGAGAGGAGGTGACCACTGTTAAACACAGTGTTGAAATTACATTTTAGTACCTTAACAGACACTCTTAAAGAAAAGCCATTCTTTCAAAGGTACTTCTAGAAAGGCATTAGAACCTTACAGCAAGCAGGAGAGGGGATAACAGTGCCTGTGGAAATTGATGCATGTGTTGGTAGCAGTGTGCAAAGCCAGAGGGAGGAGCAGTCCTGGCTGCCCGTGGGCTGTACCTGCTGAGTTCTCCGTAGGTCACAGTGTTTCTTTTCACAAGGTTTTGCATGCCCAGGAAGAGGAGGGAACTAAATTTCAGCCTCACAGACAAATTTGATGCATTTTTGTGATTGTGCAATTGAGTGATACCTTTGAAGGCAAACACAGCCCTTTTCCCCCTGGATTTAGCAGGAGCAATTAGAAGTGAGAATGCCAGATATCATGTGCTTCAATCATAGACAATTTGTATGAATTCCTGTATGTTGCCAAGACATGAACGTTCTGTTCTTACTGTATTTTTCTGTAAATATTCCTGGCGCTAAGTTGTAAAGTAAAGGTAAAATGTAAATATGAAGATGTGAACTATGTTCCGTTGTCTCTAGTACTTTATCTCTTATTTGTTTAGGGAAGGCACACAAAGGCTTGTTTGTATTTATGCCAATTCTTTGTCCAGGAAAACACATCAAATATTGAATGTAACACAATTAGTCCAATAAATTTTAAAGATTCTTATCTAGTAACTTTGCATTGGTTCATTTTTAGTATTTTCCAAAACCTTGGTTGAAATTCTCAAATGGAGATGTTTCCCAGAACAACAGCAGACAGAGGTAGCAGAATTGCACACCCTCTGCACCTTAGTAGCTCTGGGAACAGTGTGGCTCATAGGTAAGGAAATCGTGTTGCACCTCAGTAATCCAGGGAATGAAAACATGAAAGACTGGCTTTTGAAGGGAGCCTGATGCTCTTGCAATGCCAGTGTTCTCTAGTCACTCTATGTGCTGCTTCCCATCTTAGGTGTGGGTCTACTGGGGTGCAGCCACTCTGGACACCCACCCAGGACAGGGGAAAGCTGTATGCTTCAAGTGCAGAATCCTGTGAGGATGAGGGCTCTGCTGTCTGGGCAGAGAGGGGAGAAAGGATAACCTTTGGATTTGGAGAGACGTGGGGCAGCAGTGGGGCCATGTCCCATGAGGGTGATGCACCCAGCAAGCCTGGGCAACTGGGCTGGGTTAGAGAGAGGGTTTGTCAGTGCCATCCAGCCAGATTGCCGTGGACCATCTCTGAGCTCCTTAAGGAGGGGATGAGTTCCCAGTACAGGTCAGGGCTGCAGGACTTGTGTGTGTCTGTGCTTGCTGCTGTGGTGCAGGGGCTGTTTATCTGGCAGGGGCCCTGTGCTGTCCCTGAGACTTCACCTTTGCAGTAGTTCTGGTGCTTTGCCCAAGCTGCCTTACCTGGGGGCTGGAACAAAAGCACTGAAGGGATTGCTCCAGAAATACGTGAACATCTATTTTCCTGCTGGCTTCATCTTCAGTAACTTCAGCTGGTGCCACTCACCCAAGCTTCTCATCACAGTGCTTCAGAGAGGGTTAAAGCTGGTCCCACAGTCCCCTTCTTCTCTGAAGAATCACAAACATGAGCGATATACAGTTGAGTATCTTCCTCTGCAGTCCCAGAGTCCAGGGCCAGGGGCAGGAAAGCATTCTGGGGCTGACTTGGAGCCTGATGCTTTCTTCTTTCCTGTTGGGGAAGGATCGATACTCCCAGCTGCTTTGGGAGGCTGGAAATCATACCTAAGATTTTGGATTGGAAGTGGGTCTCCATCACCTCCTCCACCTTGGAACAGGTGGTGTTTGGCAGATGGGCTCTGTGTAGGTGCACAGTGGGGAACAACTTCCCTCTGTGAACCCAGGAACTCAAAGGCAACTCCAGTGGCTCTGTGGCATCCAGGTCCTCAGGGCAGGAGGGCCCAGCTGGGAGCAGCTCCTTGGTTTCTGTGGAAGGTTCCCCGTTCCCCACAGGTGCTCCATTCCATGTGAGTGGAGTGAGCTGGCACCACCAGGTGATTGCTACAAGAACAGGAATAATAAATCCTGGGATGAGACAGGAGTGGCCGCAGTGTGAAGCAGCCAGGGCTGTGCCCTCTGCCACAGCCAGAAATGAGAATTAACTTCTAATTTATTATTAATGAAAGGGGTCAGCTCTGTGGGGCACACATCAGCTGGCAGCGCCCCGTGTCAAGCAGAGGAACTGGTGGCAGGTTTGCCACGGAGGTGTAGAGGAGATAACTCCTCACCCAGTGCCCTCTATTTTCATCAGCTATTCCTAGAAACTTCCTGAGGAGGCAGAAGCATGGCACACTGACACCCAAGATGCCTGTTCTCACTATAGCAAGGCTGGTTTTGACCACAAATGAAGCCAAATTGCAGTACAGATAATTTTCCAGGGTGAAATGTAATTTAGTTACTGCTTTAAACTGAGAAAATGTTTGGCTGCCTGCAGTGAACAAGTGTCTCTCAGGAGGGGTAAACAGGCTGAAGGTGGAACTGGGCTGAGCCAGGGCTGCTGGCATCCCCAGCACACTTGCTGCAGTGATGAATGCTGGCAAGGTGTGTCCAGGCCAGGCAGGTGCTGATGGTGTGTCCCTGGCCCATGTCGGTGCCCCCAGAGTCCCTGGCCCACCTGAGTGCTGCTGGGATGTCCCTGGTGACACTGGGCTGCCCAATGGCCACACTGACTGTGTACCCCAGGGCTCTGGGGGCCACTGGGCATCCCAGGGTGTGGGTCAGGTCATCTCCATGGCAACATTACAGCATCATGGAGGAAGGCAGCATGTTGCTGTGGCAACCAGGAGCATCCCAGGGACTTCAGCCTTGGCTTTTAGCTTTCCATGCTGCTTTTGGGGATCCCCCTCATACCCAGCAGGCATGCCCTCTGGAAGCTGTGGGCAGCACCCGGGGCACAGCAGCAGCCACAGGAGTTGGGTGGAAGCTCACCTGGGTGAGCAATGAGGCTTAAACCTTTTTTCTCCTTCCTGCAAGAGCCATCAGATTTTCTTCTTTGTTATATTTATTTTTCTAGATTGTAATTTGCATTAGTAAACAATAGACTTATTATAGACTCTACCAAAAGCACTCACCCTACACACAGGGCCCAGCTGTGCCTGGCACCTCAGCAGAGTGTGAAGGGAAGAGCTGACACTGCAGCTCTGGGTTCACACCAGGGATTCTTAAAAAGGTGTTACTGGAAAAGCAGAGATGGGCCAATCAGTCCATTGTTGGCTGTCCCCAGAGCTGGTCCCAGTGGGACAGGAAGATCCACGGACATTGGCATCCCCACCTTCACCAGCTGTGTGGGAACTGCTTTTGGGTAGTAAAGACTCCTCTCACCAGCACAGAGCCCAGGCAGAGCAGGGGTGTCCCAGGAGGGATGGGGGTGTGGGACCAGCATGTGGGGCTGGTGGTCAGTGCCACAGTGATCCTGGGTTCCCTTCCATCGTGTCTCAGCCCTGTTTCCCAGCTGGGGTTTGAATTCCCCAGTGCAGGCCACCCTTGCCACATGCCCACTGCCCACACACCTGGGGGATTCCCACCAGGAGCTGGTGTCTGCCAGCGTGTGCCCTTCTGCCATTGCGGGCTCCCACAGCCTCCCCCGACCACCCTGCAGACTCTGGTGAGTGCTGGGGGTCCCTGCCCAGCCCTCCCATTCAGCCCAGGGGGAGGGTGGTCTGCTGGGACTCCCCTGGTTGGGACCCTCTGCTCAGGCCCTGGGGTGCTGCTGGCACAGGCTGAGGACAGGGAGAGCTGGGGGGGCCGGGGCAGACCCTCCATGGTGCTCCAGCCCCATCCCAACAGAGTTATTTCCAAGCCAGCACTGGGCTATGTGTTCCTCTAGGCATGGCTGAGGGCCCAGTGCCCTCCTGCTCCCACAGCAGCCCCTAATGAAGCCCATTTGATGACATTAAATGATTCAGTTCATTTTCTGCCTCTTAAAGTGCTTAATATATGTGCCTGTGTGATTCATTATTATTATTATTATCTAATAAAAGATTATCTGACTCACTTTAATGTTTCTTTCAATTACAAATTGAAATTGTTCCAAGCACTCTGACCTTGCAGCTGCTGGATTTTCTAAAATTAGCCATAATGATGCATTTTACTAAGATAATTAATTAGCTAAACTGAGAAAATTGAATAGTAGAACTGTTTCACATGCTGCTAATTATCTTTTATTATGTCATCCTTACATGCAAATAAAGAAATATTGTGATTATTTTAAATACTGTTTTCATTAGCTAATTCATTCATTAGTGCAGCGACGGCTCTGTCTTCCCCAGCAGCAGGAGCCTGTAGAGACTTGCTGCTGATTGACTACAGGATTCTGCATTTCAGGTTGAGAAAATAGAGTTACAGTCCAAATTAGGTTTATTTTGTCAATTTATTTTAATGGCAGCTATGGGAGGCGAGCGGGAGGGGGTCAGGAATGGTGAGATAGCCAGGACACCAAGGACTCCTGCTGAAGGCTGGGGGAGGCTCAGGTCGGGGCAAGTGTGATGTAGAGGTGCTGCCCCCCAGACTCCTCTTCCCCAGGGGCCTTCTTGTTCAGGATGTGTCCTGTGATCCCAAGCTCTGTTCCAGCCATCCAGAGCACCCAGAGCTGCTCCTGGAACCTTGTGGGAGACTGGGAGCAGTTGGGTGGGCACCATTCTTGATGCTGTGCAGAAACTCTTCGTGTCAGACATTGGCCACGAGGCCACGGGGACTCTGGGGCAGCAGCACTGGTGCAGAGGGAGCCCTGGAACCTCCCGCTTCTTCCATCAGAGATTTCCTGCTCCGAGAGCCAGGTGGGGGGATGCAGAGAGCCCCTCATTGCTCCCTGAGGGCTGCAAGTCATGCTGATCTGCATTTGCCAGAGGCAGGAGCTGCTGCATTTGGGGAGCCCAGGCCACACTCACACGTCTGCCAAGAGCTCCCAGAGCTGCTTCCCAACTTCCCACTGGCTCCAGGTGGGGAGAAGTTGAGGGTTTGATGTTCCCAGCTTGGCTCTGGCACCCAGGTCCCTTCCCTGGCACAGGAACGATGGGCAGGGGCTGGATTTTACTCCTTCCAGCCTTTTGCTCATAAATACCAGCTGTATTTATTCCAGTGGGGAGTTTGGGGAGTAAGGAGGGGCCACTCTCCAGGCAGCTGGCTTTTCATGCCCTGTAATACCCCAGAGGTATGAACAGGGATGAGGACCAGCCATAGGGACACTTCCGGCTCACTGGTGCAGGTGAGGTTCCTGCTGGAGATGGAGTGAAGGTGGCATTCCAAGGTGCCACCGGAGCCCCTGGCCAGAGGGGCCACAGCGCCCGGCCCCAGCCACTGCAGGCACAGCCCACTCCTGCCTGGCTGAGCGGCAGCGCGGTGTCACAGCCCTGGCACCGCATCGACCCGCGCAGGCTGGACCGACAGAGAGCACGGAGCCGGCACTGCCTGCACTGCACTGCCTGCTGCGGTACGGGACGGGGCAAGAGGGGCCCTGGGGGCAGCGGGATGGAGGAGCGGGGAGCTGGAATGCAGCAAGAACCAGTCACCTGGCACAGCCACCACGTTTCGGACTGGAGCTCCCAGCAACGCGGGCACAGACCGGAGCCTCCTGGAGACTGGAGAGCCAGCGTGTGCTGGGGGACAGGGAGCAGCCCAGTCCCAACATGGTTGCCTGCCCAGAGCACAGGAACCACGGAGCCCACTGAGCCCCCTCCTTGCAGTAGAGCTACTCCAAAACCTCTAGGCCAAAGATTCGTCTCCTTGAGGACACTCCTGCAGTGGCATAGGCTCCATCCTGGGAGTTGTGCAGCCCACTCCAACTGCACCCATGACTTTGCTTTGGGCAAGAACTGGAATTAAGCACCTCCTGAGCCTCAAAGGACCACATCATCCCATCGCCCCATAATCCTGAGTCCTTGAGGCTCCTTGAGTGCCATTGAAGCCTGGCACCTGCCTTGGAGGCCCAGCAGCTGTTGAAGACAGGGCTGGTCTGTGATCAATGTGACAGCAGGAGAAGCCAGTGGTGACAACACTGTCCCTGGCAGCTACTCAGTCCCCTGTCCACCATTTCTGGGGACAGATGTGCCAAAGGAAGAGGGAGATATTGGCAGACCCAACACCAGCTCCCTCCTGAGAACGCCCATGGTGCATCCAGCAAGTGCCAAGCCAATGGGCACAAGGCACTGTAGCCCATGCTGCCCCCACAGCAGCTCCAGCCTCTGCTCTCACCCACCACTACCTTTGTTTCTATGCACAGCCTGAAAACTGTTCTGTTGCAACCTCCCACGGGCTTTGGGAATGCCCTTCTTGGCAGAGCTCCCATAAGTTTCACCCTCTGCCTCCTGCAGCTGGCAGAGACCTGAGCTGGCTGCCTGCATCCTGTGGCACTGCCTGGGACAGCCAAAATAGTATCTCTAGGCCCCTGTTCACCATGGACATGTTTAATGAGCCCCTGACAACTCCATACTAAGGAAAGCTCCTCATTTTTCGGTGGCAACAGCTGGGAAGGGAGTAGGATGATGGCTGGGATGAGCATTGGGCACTTCTCCAGCTCTGTAGAAGCCTGGACAGTGGAGTTCATGCATTGTTATGCCTCTGTGCTGGGTTGTAGTATAGGATTAGCACAAAGTATTCTATCACCATCTTCATGAATTTTTGAATCCAATTGTTGGAGCAGTGTTTTTCCCTGTCCCCCTCCCTCTGGGCCATCTTCTGTTAATGGCTTATCAAACACCACCCTCTCCTTATCTTCTGTTAACGACTTATCGATAACTCCCTCCGGGAGTTAATGTGCGACATCCAGGACCCTTCTGTATGACTCATCTTCCCATTGTGAGATGCTCCACCCAGGGGGAGGAGCCAAGCATTTTCACCTGGATATAATGTGAGATTTTGGACAGTACAGGCAGCTCTTGGATACTGGATTTCCCAGAGGACCTGAGCTACCAGACCTTTTCTACAGGATCACTGCTTCAGGAAGACCACCTCATCTGGACTGGTTCCATCATCCTCCTTAGGTTGTATTCTGACCCTGTCAGTGGTCTTTTGGTATTATTGCATTTATTTTACTTTTTTTTTCCTTTCTTCTTATTAAATTGTATTTCTGACTTGGAGCCTCTCACTTGTTTTGCTTTCAAACCACAACAGCCTCAGACACTGATGACTGGCAAAGCTGGAACAGGACATGTCTGGAAAGGGGCCCTACAGAGGTAGGGAAGAAGCTTTCTGGAGCAAATTTTCCTATTCAGGTCCACGATGACCACACAACACAGCACAAGTGCAGAAGTGGGGCCAAGGAGTGGACAAAATGAATAGAGGGGGATTCATATCACCAAGGATCCCCAAGTAGGCCTGGACTCTTTCCAGGAAAAAAACTTTTTCTCCAGCAGAAAGCTGCATGTACACAATACTGTTATATCAGACATAAAGAATCCCCTCCCTGGAGAAGGATATAGGCATTCCTATTCCAGCTTGGATGTATATAACCTGACTTATGTTTCACAGCCCTCACTCCCAACGGATCTGTGACCATTACTCCGACCACAGACACCGGAATTGCAGTGATCAAGTCTCTTCACTGGAAACACTGATGGTGATATTTGTCCTCTCCTCCATCTACTGTTGTCCTTTCCTTCTCTTTCTTTTGTTCATATATTTTCTTCATGTTGTTTTCATACTTTTATAGGAAAACCAAAACCAGCCATCTATTGCCTTTCTGCTACAATTACATTTTTTAAAAGTAAATCTGCCTCATATATGCACTGGTCATTCTGCGTTATTTCACTCCAATTCATTCCAAGGCATTTATTAACAAGAATTTATCCTGCCTCAGAGATGGGTCATAACTAGCTCGTGGCCTGCCCTAGACCTAGAGTTTCCTCACTGGGGCTGAGCATGTCCAAGCAGGGTCAGCCCAGTCCTACAGCCCCTCAAACACCCCTCCAGTTTAACCAGGACCCAGTAATGACTGTGTTGCCCTTATGGAGATGGACTCTGCCTGGTCCCCTGCCAGGAGAACCTCCCCTGGGTCAAAGGGCAAAAGGAATAATGACAAGGGAGGTTTAACCAAAACACCACAGCGGAAAGGTAAGTGTCATGCTGGGAGGGGGCAGGCAAGAATGTGGGACAGTTATCTCATCACACTTTGAAAGTGGCCATCAGGAACACAAGGCTGCAGGTCCCAGCCAGGACAGGATGGCTTTCAGCTTTTCAGCCTTCATGCTTCACAAGGGACAGGGAGGACACAGCCCAGCCTGCACAGCCCTGTTCAGCCCTACCCATGGACAGTGTTTACGGAAACACAGAATCACAGATGGGTTCTGGTGGGGGACATTTAAAGGTTATTTAGTACAGGCGCCCTGTCCTGGGCAGGGACATCTTCCACTATTCCAGGCTGCTCTAAGCCTCATCCAGCCTGGCCTTGGACACTTCCAGGGATCCAGGGGCAGCCACAGCTTCTTTGGGCAACCTGTGACAGGGCCTCATCACCCTCACAAGGAAGAATTTCTTCTCAGTATCCCATCTAACCCTGCCCTCTGGCAGTGGGAAGCCATTTCTCCTTGTCCTGGCATTCCAGGCCCTTGTCCAAAGTCCCTCTCCGAGTCTCTTGGACCTCCTTTAGGCACTGGAAGGCACTCTAAGGTCTCTCTGGAGCTTTCTCTTTTCCAGGTGAGTGCCCCAGCTCTCTCAGCCTGGCTCTCTCTGAGCAGAAGTGCTCCAGCCTGTGGGGCACCTCTGTGTTCTTATCTGGGCTGTTCTGGTTTGAAAGACAGGTGTCTGCCAAGGAAGATGGGAACCTCCC
>VZSR01002515.1:580988-598867 GCA_013398615.1 Brachypodius melanocephalos
ATAATTAAGTCTTTAAACTTGGCGGTCGGAGGGGAGCGGGTCCCTTGGCGCGCTGGAGGCCCCGGGTCGCGGGCCGCCCGCTGCCCGGCCCCGCCGAGCCAGTGTGCGGGGAAATGCGGTGGAAGGGCCGCTCCCACCGCACCGGGCCGCGGGCTCGTCCCTGTCACCGCGGTTCCGTCCCGCTGCGCGCTGAGCAGTCGCGGATCAGTTGTGACATTGCAGCCATGTCACAACAGAGGCATCGCAGTCACGGCGGAGCCGCGTCTCGCCGCAGTCATCGCGCCTTCTGCGTGTCGGTGGCTGCGCCGTGGCGTTCCGCTGTGCTCGCCAGTGGTGTTCACTGGCGATGGAGGTGGATTTTAGCCTTCATCAGTGAGGTTTGTAGGATGGAGGCTGTGAGAGACACGCACGCAAACAATACGGGAGGAGGAAGCGAAATCGTCAGCTCGGGTTGCTGCTGCGGGGGTGCATCCGCCTGAGAGCGGGTCTCCCTCTGGTTATCCATCTGCCTGCTGACAGATTTACTGAACTCGAAGTGAAGTCGGGGACCGCGGGGCCAGGCAGGCTGCCTCAGCACATGCATGGTTGGTTCTGCCTTGTCTGCTGCTGGCCTTTGGTGTGGTGGAGTCTTTTGGTAATTTTGCTATATAAAACGCTTGCTTTGTTTCTTCAGGGAGTCGGGATGCTTCTAGCCAAAAGGCCAGTCTTTTTTCTTGTTTACATCCTGCTCAGGAAATGCAGCAAACGTTAGGGTTGGAGAATGAGGGGAGATGGATGGAGATGGTTGGCTGTGCTTGTGCAGTGTCCGATGGCAGTGGGCAGAAGCTGGCACAGGCATCCCTGGTACGGGGCTCCTGGGGGGCAGACAGATGCTCTTGTCTTGTTAGGTGTTTATCCTTGACCCCTTCATTTGCAGAGTATCTTTTTAAGTGCTGTGGAGTCAGTTGGGTTAGAGTGTTGCCAGAGGAGAGGAAACACTGAGCTCTCAGATAGTGTTTTCTCTGCTGTGAAGTGTTGCTGTTGCTTTTGGGCCCTGTTCAGGTGATGGTATGGGAAGGGTTGTTGTCTTGCCTCTCCTTGCCCTTTGTTTAACTTCCTTCATGCAGGAACTCTGCTGTGCTCCCTTGCAGAGAAATTGTAGTTTTGGTCAAACTGTTGAAGTATGAAGCAATAACAGCATATTTTGCTCTAGGAGTAAATTCTTCCTGGAGAAAATAAGTTGTTTCTCTCCCAAGGCTTTTGGCCTTGAGCTGGGTTGGTTTTGGTTTAGGGCCGCCCCTGGGTTCCTTTCCTGAAAATTGCTTCCTCTTTCACTACAAAGTAGAAATATGTCTTTGGGAATGCTAATTCAGCCCATGTCTCTGACTTGGTACAGCTGCCTGTTCTTGCTGGTCCTTCAGGGGTGCTGGACGTACTGCTGTACTGCCTTCACTGCAGAGATGGGCAGCATGACAGCGGTGGGGTGAAGCTCACTGAATGTTGCCCCTCAAGTGCTTCAGGCTGAAAAATACAGTAACCAAGAGCTGGATCCTGTCAAAATGTATGTGTGTGTCTTGTGTAGTAGAACTGAAAGTACATGTTTCTATTCTTCAAATGAAAGCTGAAATCAAGGAGAAGACTTTGAGAATGAGTGATCTTGGTTGTTTGCACTTCGATGAAGTTTGAAGCCCACCCTGCAGCCATGGCTGTTTATTCCTGCCTGTTCCTTTATTCTTGCCAGCAGAAGCATAGGCTCCCCTGTCCCTGAGGAGGCAGTTGCAGCCCCTTGCTGCAGGCCAATATGGGTGTACCCTGTGTGAATCTGACACAAGGCTGCTCTTGCACTGTTTATGCAGCTGTGAATAATGCACATCTCCCATGGAAGGTGCTGTCAGGGGGGTTGTTACTGTGTTCTGAGTGCTGCTGTCTAGTTTAGTAGTATATGCCTTTTTAATGGCTTGAGTTTACCTCTTCCTCCATTGTTCTGCATCATGGCCTTAGGGGACCATACTGCTTGTCTTTGAGCAGCTGGCCCTAGGTGTTCCAATGTTAGACTCAGGGGTCAGTGCTGTGAATCTTTTTGGGGTCTGTTGATTTCCAGGGGCTTGGTGGATGAGGCTCTCAGAGGAGTGTCTGACTCCTGACTGCTTTTTACTGCTTTTCTTCAGCCGGAAGTAAATCTCTACCCCCCTCTCTACCGCAAAAGTGTAATCACAATAATTTTTAAGATCTGGTCTTCCTTGAGTGATTTTATCAAGAGTTTCTCCAAACGCATAAACTTCTACAGGTGGATAATGTAAAGAGTTTCACTGTAGTGGTTTGTGTTATTTCAAGAGGTTTTTGTACAAGCATGTGAACTTGTTTTTGTGAGCTGAGTGACTTTGTGAGACTTTTTTTTTGAGAAGCTGCCGGAGTGGGCCTTTGTGTTTTGCTGTGGTGTCCTGGCCTGTCTGGGCTTTACACAGATAAGGGCTGATATCGTCCTCATCAGTGCACAGGAGAAGCTTACTCTCACTAAGGGGGAAGAGCTGATCAGCCTTGTGCTGAGACTGAGCCCTTGGTGAGGGAGTGCAGGCTCCAGTATTGGATCAGGAAGGCAGGCATGCATGCATGGGGAGGCTGCTCTGAGGTTGTGTTAAAGAGATATTGTCAAGTTCAGTGGTTAGATGTCTCAGTGGGCCTTGGGGCACTTGAGAAGGCTTGTTTCTTTGCTCCTGCAAGTAGCAGTGAATGCATTTCTCCTTGCTCATCCCCAGTTTCTTGCTTGGGATGATGGAGTCAACCTCTGGTGTTGATAGTCCTACCCTGGTCTGTGAAAGCAGAGACAGAGTGGTTGTTGGAGGCCAACAAGTGCTGTCAAGGCGAGAGAAGATGGTCAGGATGAAGAGTCTGTATGCAGTGGGGTAGCAATGTTTGCTGCAGCAGAGTGTTAGTGATATGCAGGGTCTGTGTGGTGGGTTCTCAGCATCCTAGAAACCCATGAAAACAGAATTACCCTTGACTGTGGGAGAGGTGTCAGTGCCCGTGTTGCCAAGCGTGGTGATGGTGGGACCAAAATCCTCTAAGGAAGTGCTGGGCCCTGCGCAGCACCGTACTGGGAATGCCACGCTGGGCAATGCCTGTTTCAGCCTCCAGCCCCTGGTGGAATAACAGATCTGGGGAAAGCTGACCAATCTGGCAGCAAAAAGGGGAAAATGTGGTTCTCTGGGTGTCAGCTTGTGGCATGAGGAGACTCTGATTTTGTTCCTAATATCTCAGGCTGGTGCAGTGTGTTTTCCATGTGATAGGACAATGCCTTCAACTTTCCCTTATATGGCAAAATCTGGGATGCAGCTTAGCAATCCGCCAATATGTGGCTAATAATTTTTAACATTGTTATGTTGCATGTGTCCAGTCAGGCTAAGAATTGGGGTATACCTGAGATACTGTGGCTGGGCTTTATTTAAGGCTAGTCTCTGGCAGATATCTGGGGAAAGGTTATGACTGTGCTCTAGGGAATGCCTGAGCACAGTTGGCTCTTTTCAAAGTCAGCTAAAAGCTGGGAGAGTTTGTGGCTGAGTGTAGAGCTCCTGCTCTGTGCTGCCCTTGGGCCCAGTGCTTAGAGAAGTGCTGGGTTGTGTTAGCACCAGGCGGGGGTCACAGGAGCTTTCGACCCATCCTTTGCGTGAGGAAATACTGCCTTGAGGTGAAGGGATGTGTGCTGTTTCCATACTTCAGCCTGTTATCTCCAAGGCATTCTCAGCCTGTAGTGAGTATAAATCTTGCTCTAACAGAAGTAAAACATTCTTTTTTGGTCCAGAAAAGAAAATGATAAGCATAGCATCCAAGTCCTAGTCCCTCTTAGCTTTTTGTGTGGACTCTGGAAATGTGCTTGCAGAGGCGTGCTGGGAATGGTTCAAGGAGTCCAGGTGTTACTGTAAGGGTGAGATGTTGGCTTGGCCATGGAGTGTCCATCATATTTTCCAGCTCTGGTTTCCCCTTGGGGGATGCTGCTTCATGATATTATGAACATCTGCGCTCTGAGGTACAGCATGCCTTCTGCAGCCATGCCTTTTCCTGAACTTTATGCTGGTCGTTTTAGGGAGAGTTTGGTTTACTGTGGTGTTTGGGAATTTTTTGGTTTGTTTTTCCTGGTAAGATTAAATTTAGATCTCTTCTGGTGAAGCTTCCTGACAATTTGTCTGGTTCTCTCTGCCATTTGGCTCAGTTGTGATGGGAAGTCTGGGTTGAAGTGCAGGTGATTCATTGTTTCCTTTTGGGATGACTGTGCTGAAAGCAGGGAAAAGTTATGCTTGTCAGTGTCAATTTTCAGAGTATTTTCGAAATGTTTCTATAAAAGTGTGGGATCTGTGGACCCCTGCTTTGTATTAGAGTAGGAGACTATCAGGGGTCAGGCTGGTGTTACTCTAGGCCCCTGAACTGGCTGCATGTTCTGTTAACGTGCCTGTTGTTGGAAGGAGGGACAGGTAGTGGATGGGCAAGGTTGTTTTGTTCACTGTCTGATGTGGTCCTAAATTACTTGTTTGAATTACAACCTGGGAACTCTGGCACAGGAAAATAGGTAGGAAGGGCATGGGCATGTGTGGGGTCCCCAACCAAAACCTGTGCGAAGGCCTGATGGGGAAGGCTGGGAGAGGCTGTGTCCCTGTGGCTGTCAGCGGACCTGTATGGAGAAAGAACTTACTGCCTTTAGTGTTAAAACCCCCTGGGATGTAAGACCCCCTCCTGTTCGCCCAAGAGATATCTCATTTGCATTTCTTTGAAGGCGAAAGCAGGACTTAGCTACCAGCCGAGCCCCCCCCACCCCGCCCTCGGGCCCGGTTAGCTGGGAGTTGTGCTCCCTCCCTATTGCACTGGAAATGGGTATTTGTTTTGTGGACATATTCATTTTCCACTTCAATTTACGCTGTGTGGCTGCCTTGGATTGTGAATTCCAGCACTAACAATTATACAGGAACACTAACAAATATACAGGAACGAGGGTGCTGCAAAGTTACAGGGGACTTCTGCTTCTTTGACATATAGGTAGGTGAAATATTGATTCTTTAAGAAACATTAATGCCTTGTTATATATGTGCATCGAGGCAGAATTAAAGTTGGTCCTAGATACAAGAAGAAACATTAGTGCTTTGCTATAGATGTGCTGTGAAAGCTGCTATTTTTGTGTGAGCCACTGCCTTGAGTTCTCTAGGTCTTGTGCACGGAGCACTTTTAACCCTCAATCTTTCATCTGCTTTAGTTGAACTTAGAATATACTTTAGATAAAATGAAGTTTAAGTGTTCAATATCTGTTAACTGAGGTTCTGAAAAGAGCCATTTTTGATGACTTCTTTAAATGCCTAGGATCCTTGCTGTACCCTGTGCTTGCTTAGCCTCGGAAGGAGTGCAGTGGGGTGTGCGAATGCACAGCCCATTCCTCCTATTTGTATGCTTCTCTGCTTGTTGCTTTAGGGCAAGCAAAGCCCTGTTTCTCAGTGATCTTTCTCAGTCCCTGCAGGGTGCCCCTCACCAGCGTATCTGAGCTTTTCCCGGCATGCACTTTGGTGCATACATAAAAGCAGGTTTCTCTCCTCCACCGCAGACAGGAGAGACTGTGCTCTGTTTGCTGCGCAGTGATGTTGCGGGAGGCTGGCTGAAGCAAGGCTTGTGCTTTCTGTGAAGGTGCTGGGGTTTGCGGTTGAAGATCTGTGGGCCAGTCACAGTGACTTCTCCACCTCCTTGCTCTGGAGGGTGAGGGTTTGTCAGAGAATAAAGTTGCTGGTTTGGAGTTAGGCCAGTCCCACATCGTGCTCTGAGTGTGAGGACCAGGGTCCTGAATCCTGAAGGCAAAGGAAGGAGTGTGTCACTGTAGGCACAGGCTCCTTGAGGCTTTGGCAGTTGCAATTTCAATTCAGAGCCCTCTTCAAGGGCTCTGAATTTAGGTGTGACTCTGCAGGTTGTAGGACCTATGTGTTTGAATACATACAGCTGTGCCTCTGTCAGGGCATGCTGTGTGAAGATGTGGTTATCTGCAGATACTGCTCTCTGGTTTCTAGACAGGCTTTCCATTGGCTGCTCTGCTGAGTGGAGCATGGCATTAGGGCTGAGGACAGTGTTCTTAAACCCTTCCCTGGATCCAGCTCTACTTCCTGCTCTTTCTGTCACCCTTAGCTGCAAGAGAGAGACAGAGCAGAAGTGGATTTCTGGACCTTGTTGCATGATTATTCCTCCAGAGATGCCTGCTGAAGGAAAGGTTCAGAATATGAGTGACTTATCAAAGTACAGAGGGAGAGGAGATGTGGAAACCATGTTGATTTGGACAGGTATGTGCAATAAGAGTAGGCTAGGACATGGGTGCATGGGAACTGTGCTCTCCTGCTCTGTCCAGGGTTGGCTTACCTGGCTTTCACATTGCTACATGTCAGAGGAGACTGATGTCTACAGACCTGCCACACAAACAGTTTCTTGGTAGCTTGATGCAGCTGATGCTATGTGCTTGCCTGCTGGCTGGCTGATCCCATGATGATGGTGCTGGTTGGCCAGGAGTGTCTAGGGCATCTTCTGTATCTGTGTCCTGCATGAAAGCAGCTTGAGTCCAGGAGAGATCCACAGCAGCTCTGCCTGTGTGCTGTTGGAAGAAGCTTGGTGTGCTCTGGGGTTCCAGTTGTGTTTGGAAAAAGGGGTTCTGCAAAGATGGGACTCTGTGGCCAGCATTAATGAGAGTGGCTTGGCATCCTCTGCCAGGAAGCCCTCCTGCCCATGCATTCCCTACTTGTGCAGCTGTGGCTCTCCAGCCTGGCAAGGTTGATGCTCTCTCTTCATTGTTCCCTGAGCCAATCTCTGACTAAAGGGCTTTATGAGCTGAGGCAAGAAGGGGCTACATTTCCATATGTGCTTTCAGTAGCATTTTACTTGCAGTGTGTCTGGGCAGGCCTTCGTGTGCTCACCATTTAAAAGGGCTAGCCAGGCATTACCTATAGCTGAGGAGCTGGCATCACCGAATCCCAAGCATTTGCACAAGAGGAATTGAAGAATTTCTCTTTGGCACTGCTCTCAGCCTCTCATACTTTAGTCTTTCTTGGGTTGGTGTAAAAGACAAATGCAAGGAAATAGAGATGATTGAGAAGAATGTCTCATTACAGATGGCATCTGAACTCTGGAGACTCAAAGTACCTCAAATACCTCAAAGTATTCTCTCAAAGTACTTTCTCAGGCCTGGACAACAGCAGATTTTGTCTGTTGCTATTTTGGAGCGAGGTTTGCTATTTTGTTAGAATGTACAGGCATAACAGATGCTATGAGGTGTGGAACCTCCCTACAACACATGAAAACTCTCAGACCATGGTTGTTTAGGATGTTATCCTCCTGGGTGCTGAGGAACAGCTTGGCTCCCCCAGTATCTGGCCCTGGTGCAGGCAGGGATCTGCACCAACCTTTCTGCCCTGCCCTGGAGTGGGTGGCCTGGGTTTGCAGTGCTAGCTGGACAGGTACAGCTTGTGTGGGTGCATGAGCTCTTCTCCAACAGGGCAGCATCAATCAAGGGGCCTCTGTAAGCTGGTGTTGGAGCTGTCCTGTGCTTGGAGAGTGGGCAGTGTAGCAAAATGTCCTTCTGCTCCTGGAGATCGCTTCTATGCCCCCATCCTTCACTGTGTGTGAGAGCACAGGCCAAGCTGAGCTTCCTTTATCACCTGTTTTTTGAGATCCCTAGGACCAGGATGCAGTGCTGCCTGGCCTAAAGAAGAGCTGCTCACTTATCACACACTAAGATGTACCTTGGGATCAGCCTTCAATGTGCATGCTCACAAGCTGTGGTGTGAGATGTGGCCATGGAAGGCAAAGCAAGGCTGGCCCTGAGCTCCCTTCAGGCACTGTACACCCCTTGCCACTCTTGCCACCTGTGCACAGATGAGGCATTTGGCAAAGCAGTGGTGTCCATCCTGTTGTGAGGGCCTGGAAATGTTTAAAATACTAACTCTGTTCCTGTGGCCCTGCTGCTGGTGACTTGGCCACATTTCATTCCGCTCCTTGGATGTGTTTCCTTGGGCACATTCCCATGGGCTACTCATTAATGAAGCAGGAGATTGGCAGGAGGGCACATTCATCCTTTTTCTTTACCATGGTCATAGCAGGAAAATGATGGGAAATATCTTAGTCAGCAGATAACAGGAGCAAACGGTGATGTGGAGACATCTGGTGAATGACTGGCAGGGGTAAGAGTGATCCACAGTGAGGCCTGTATCAGGGAGCTTCAATTGGAGCAGATGGGCAGGAATTCCTGAAGAAATTATTTTCAGCATGACTGGACTCTGCAGTGAGGTCTCCATCACTGTATGGGGCTGTAGCCAGTGTTGCTGTGCCTTCTCAGCAAGAAATCTGCTCAGATTGTCAGATGCGCCCTTTGTATGTGTCTACAGCCAAGATCTTGAGGTGCATTGTGTTTGTTCACCTTCTCAGTAGCCCTAATGTCAATGTTGATTTTTGTCTCTATTTTAGGATTAGAAAATAGAGGCACAAAGGGTTATGATTGCCTCTGAGGAGCTGTTTGCAGTGTGGCAAAGCTGTTTTCTGGCAGCTTGAGTTTACTGTGCGGGATAGTAACAGCAAAGGGAGAAGATCTGTACTTTCAAGAATGCCATCTCATCTTTTGGCCATCTGCCTTGGGATAGTATGAGTTTGGTGCAGTTTGGTGTAAAACCCTCAAACCTTGTAAAATGTTCTTTGAATTGGCTAGCTGTCAAGGCCTACTGGTTGGGCTGGCTTTTGTACACCTTGTTAATAAAGCTTAAATTATATGCCTGGTAGCTTCTTTGTAGGGACAGTGACCTTGGAGATGGACTTGGACAGCTAAGCGAAGCTTTGAGCACTTGTGTGGGAGACACAAAAGGCAGCAGGAAAATGCAGAGTGCACAGGGCACTGGTTTTTGCTGAAACCACTATATTCCTCCTGGTAGCTGGAGAGCAGCTGGATGTTTTGCCATGATGCAAGAAGCCTCTGAAGCAGCTGACAGTAACCCCTGTGCTCCCTTGAGCCCAGTAATTCATGAGAGGTTTTTTTTCTTACACTACTGGGAAGTCTGGCTCCTCATGACTGCTGGTCCAGGAAGCCAGCAGGAGCTAAGCCTACAGTTGTCTCTCTACCCAGGGGTAACAGCCAGGCACTTCAGGGAAGAGAGCCTGCTTCCAGCACTAAGAGTGTGTCCTCAGAGCTTTTTTGCCGATTTCTATGTAAAATGTTGCTAGGGTTGTGTTGTCACTCTGACCAGAGGCTTTCCACAGCCTTCTTGGCAGCTGAAGTAGACCTGCCTTGGCACGCAAGGCTCCCTGCCTTGTAGAGGAGCAGGTTGGGTGGACTGTCCCGGTTCAAGAGGAGTTGCCCACCAGGCATATTTTTGGTTGCCAGCAAGCTGGTCATGCTACTGTGTTGAGCTGCTGCGAGCAGTGAGTTTCTGACTGCCACAGGCCAGGAGTGGGGTTGTGAGTTGGCTGCTTCCAGCCTGTAGCAGGGTGCCAGAGGGGTGGGAGAGCTGTGCAGGATGCTGTGGAAGTGACACTTGACCATGGGCTTTATTGGCTTCTGGACCTTGGGACTCTCGTGTAGCACGTGGATACAGATATTACATTTTTTATTTTCAAGTAGGCAATTAGATGTTGGGAGTGTGATGGAAGAAGTGGGAAGTCTTTATAGTCACTGTCATTATCTGTTCTCTGGACACTCCATTCATATCCTTTCTTGTTGGCTTGCTGGTCAGCATGCTGGGGCTGGTGAATAAAGTAGAAGGAAAATTTGGCACTGGTGATGGAGGAATGGCTTGTTAAGATTTGGCAGACAGGGCAGTTAATTTGGGCTCTGTGGTGGCCTGGATTGGATGTCACACTGGAGCATGTTTGTGTTTAATGGGTAGCAGAGGTCTGAAAAGTGCTACATCAGTGACGTGCAGCTGGCTTTGCTAATGTGTTAGGAGCTTGAGCTGAGGATGGTCTTGACAAGGCATGTGAATCGTGCTGGTGGGATAATGCTCTGCAGGGAGCCACTGTGGACCACTGTGGTGTGCAGGAGTGCTGCATGTGTTCTTGCACACCAGTGCACATGAAATTGTGCCTCTTGGCACTGATGGCAGTCAAGTGCCTGTCGCTGTGGGAGCCCAGCCTGCTGGGTGCCAGCTATGAGCCTGGGCAACCTTGGCCTTTCTCCTTTCTCCCTTGACCGTGTAGGTACTGTATTGTAAAGATTTGGTTTGGTTTTCCTCTGCTTTTTGTGCGTTGGTGATGTTGAGGATTGAAATCCACTGCCTGAGGCTTATGAGCAACTGTTTGGAGTCAGACTCTTGGCCAGCAGATCAGAAGGCAATAGACACAGTAGGTTTGAGAAACCTATCTTGCTCCTGGTAGCTCCTGCATACCAGGGTAGCAGGATGATGACGTGGGAAAGGACACACAGCTGATGCTGGGTGCATCCCCATGATGGGGAAGGGGTTACAGCTGACACTGGGTGCATCTCTGCTCTGCAGACAGCCACCTTGCAACTCCTGTGCCGCTTGGGAGTAGTGTGTTCCCCTCATTTTGGGCTGTTCACGAAGGTGATGAGGGGAATACATTTTATGGTGAGCTCAGATGTGGTTTCCTTCTCTTTAGCAGCAAGCTGGAGTGCATATCTTTGTGTGCATGTTGAATGGCCAGGCATGGCTTTGTGTTCATGATGTGCCTTTACTGAACAAATGGAATGGGTTTTAGCCATTTTGCTGCTTTCTCTTCCCGTGTGCTGTTGGTCCCTGCTCACTGCTGTGCTCTGTGGATTCTGAGTGAGCCCTCGGTTCTCAGCCCTCTGGCACTGTGCAGCTGCTGAAGGTCATTGTAGTTATGGTGTTGGGTTAGGAGCTACATTTGAAAACCCTACAAAAAGGAGCCATTGCTGGTTCTGCCACGTGAGCTTGTCATGAGAGTCATGAACTGCAGCTGACTGAAGCTGCATTACCGGGGGCTGTATCCAGCCTGTGTGTGCATTCTTGCTTGTTGGGTGCCAACAGAGCATCCTCTGTGGATAGGCAATGGCACAAGTCCAGGTGTCTCCCTGGGGTCCCTGACATGTCTGCCCTGTTGCTATAGGGCTGAGAGCTTGGGAGCAGAGTGTTGATGTTGAACAGGCTTTTTGGAGGGGAATGCTGTGCAGCATCACCATATTCCTTTTCCAAGGGAGCAAGTGGGAAGGAGGTTGTAGTGGTTTATTGCCTGCCTGTCAAAGTCTTGTTGCCTGTTCACCTATGGGGTGGTGAAGCTGGATGTCCTGGGAAGGCACTGCAGGTTTGCCATGTGCTTTTGGTGTCCTTATCAGCAGACCTCTGGGCTCCCCTGGCCCCTCAGAGAACACAGTTCATTCCCCCCTACTCCCGCCTTCTTTTTTTAAAGATTAAAATGTTTCGAAAACAGAAAATTGCTTGCAGCATGGCTGTGTCCCTTGGGGCTGGCTGTTGGTGTGATGCTCTGCCTGTCCTGGACATGTGTACCTGCCTGATGCGTGTTTGCTCCCTTAGTTTGGGTTATTTGGACCTCTTTGTAATCTCCTTTTTCCCCTAGCTTTTTCTATCCTGCTGCGTGTCCTGCTCAGGAGTGTGGAGCCTGTGCCCTCTTCTCCCATGGTGCTGTGGAGTGTTACGGCAGCTCTGAAATTAAGACCACTTGGCTGCTTGGCGAAGCCTCTCTTGATGGGGTGCGGAGGGAGTCTTGTTTTCTGTAGCTGTGTGAGTAGAGCTTGGAAGCTGCTTCTCCACAGCCTCTGTTTGGGAAGGAGAATATATGCCATGCTGCCTCGCAGTGAGCTTGCAGACTCCACAGCCCCCTGCATTGCTGCTGCTGTTCCTCTCTTGATAAACTACTGGTTATTTTTAACTTGGAAAAATTACAACCCGAGATTGGCATTCTCTACCCCCAGCGGAGAGCTGGAGGCAGGATGTGGGGGAGGCACTGCAGAGGCTGGGAATGCTGCTCGCCGCTCCAGCAGGTCGGTTTCCAGGGGCTTGTGCCCCCTGCAGCCCTGTGCCTGCCGGGCCACACAGGGCCGTGCGGTGAGGCTGCTTCTCGCTCTGCACGGACGGAGTTTCAGCCTGGATTCCCATGGCGAAGTCACAGAGCAGCTGCAGACACATAAACAAATCCTGGTGCAGCAGGCTATGGGGAGAGATCTGTGCTCTGCCTGCCAGGCTGCTTGTGTGACAGCCTGCAGACAGGTAGCTGTTGACAGGGACTGGTTACTTCCTTCAGAGAGTATCCTGCAAAGATGCTCTCGGGTGATGGGAGTGTGCTGTGGAGGAGCAGCCAGCTGGGTCGCTGTTTTGCCCACTGGAGGAGGCTTTGCTGGACCATGCAGCCCTCCCTAATTCAACTTGCAAAGCGCTGTTGGGGAGGAGCCAGGGAGAGAAGTGTCGATTTTGCACCATGGTTCTCTTTCACCCCTCCCCTAGCTCTGCCTCTAGTGTTTCGCAGGCAGTTGTGTTGTCAGTGCGTGTCTCCCCTGCCTGGAACTCTCCGAGTGATGGGAGCACCTCTCTAAATCTGCTGCCAGGGAAATGTTTCTGCGGAGCCTCTTTTCCATGCAGCCCTAAGGAATGTGGTTCACTGAGTCCCTCTGGATTGCAGCAGACACTCAAGTTTCAAGCTCCGGCAGCCCTGCTGGCTGAGCTGTGCCTGTGCAGCTCTGCTTAGGAATAGGGATTGATAAGGTAGCAAGGCTCAAACAGCACCAGAGGAATGCAGATGTGTCTCTTTGCTGTCGGGTGTCAGAAAACACTGTTGGTGTGTCCCAGCCAGACCTGTGAGTCCTTTACTGCTGGTCCCCTGCAATGTGTATGCATCAGGTGGGGAGGGTGGCTGATGCCTGGGCCCTGCTTGGTTGTCCTTGGGCTTGCTGTCTGCCTTACCAACTGCAAAGCTATCGAGGAGGTTCCTCTGATGTTGGAGGTGCTGCCAGGGCCTGGGGCCTTCTGTTCCAGCTTGCCTGGGAAAGCCTACCAGATCCTCTCAGTTCTGATTTGTCCTCTGCTACTCCATAGCTCTTTTAGTGATTGGCTGAGAGTAGCAGGGGAACACGGCAAAACTCTTGGCAAGCAACAGCCATTCTTTATGTCTCTCAGCTGACTTCAGGCAGATGCAGGCACCCTTCCTGGCTTCTTTGGGAATGGTTCTCATTTGCTTGTCAAGGCTGGTCCATTACACCCAGCACTCTGATCCCATTTGGCATGACATGCTTTGGTCAGTGAGCTGGTGTGAGGCTCTCCAGGCTGTGGGATGGGGTACACCATGAGACGCTGAGGCTGTTCCTCTGCCTCTGGCCTCAAGTCAGGACTCTTGAGAGTTCCTGCCAGAGCAGCATTGCTGATGTGTTGGCTCTACAAAGGCCCAAGTGATGCCTGACCCTGACGGAGAAATGACTCAGCTCAAGTCATCCCTGTATAGTAGAGAATGGCTACTGGCTACTTCCTTTCCTCAGGGCTGTAGGGTTTGTTATCAGGCATGAAACACTGCTCTGTGTTTGAGCCAAGAGCTGCACCTACAATGACAGCAGGTGGTGGAGAGCAGAGCAACTCTTGGGCAGCCAGGGCTGGAGTAGCACCGCTTCCCTGAGAGAGCTACTCTGCAGCTTATGTGAGGCAGCGGGATGTCTCCACCACTCCAGAATGATGTGAACACACAAGGACAGCTGCTGACACTGGCACAGGGATTGATGTGTGGAGCAAAAGACAGACCAGGACTCTTTACTTGGAAGACAGGCTTCTGAAAGCTATCAGTTGCCCTGGTGCCCTTTGTTGCTGCCTTGTGTCTAGCAGGGCTGAGCAGAGCCCTCATGTTGTGTCTGTGGGAGCTGCCTGCAGTTCTTATTTCTAAGACTTCTCATCAGACTTCTGTACTGCGACCTCTCTCAGTGTTTGTCAGGGCAGGTTAGTACATCCTCAGGTACCAGAGCAGCAAGGCAGTGCTGAGCCACCCAATTTCCCCTAGGCTAGCTGCCATCCATGAGCCTGGCTTGCTACTGGCTTGCAGGCCTGGGCAGCAGGTTTGGACCTGGCACCCTTGACAAATCTCTTTTCTTTCAGGCTATGCTCAAGCACTGGGGAGACGCAGCACTTCTAGAGGCACATCAGCAGAGCAGACCTGCTTGTCTGAAAATCAGTAATTTAATAGCATGGCTATGCAATTCTTTTATCTTCCTGCTTGTCCTTCAGGGGTGCGTGCAAAGTGCTGTGCCTGTTTGACATCTGTATTTTCAAGGGATCCTTCTTGTCATCAGAACTACAGGAGGGAGAAGAGAGAAGGGCTCCATGATGTTGAGGAGGTGAGTGAGGCTTGCATCCCCCACTGTGAAGGAAGTGTCACCAGAAATCTGCTGATAGATGGAAATGCATTGCTTCTTGATGCATCTATCTCAAAGGAGTTGCTTGCAGTGACAACTTGTCCTGGGCACCTCCCCTCCCTGACCTGCTTTGTGTGTGCCAGGTGCTGCTCTTGCACCTGGGAAGGGGAAACCCTCTGGCTGCAGGGAGCTGAAAGACAAGGTCATTCTGGAGAGTGTACATCTCCAGCGGGCTACTGCTAGATAGTTTGGGGTATCAGTGCAGCTAGGTGTACTGTATTAGAGCACTTCTCTGGATTGTAATAAGCAGAGGGATCTCCAGCCTGAAGTATGGGGCTCTTGAATGTCACCGATGAGCCACCAAGGGGTGCTTCCATTCTGCCATGTAGGAGAAGTATCTGGAAAAACTGCTGATCAAAGAATCATAGAATAGGTTGGAAGGAATCTTAGGTTATCTAGTTCCAACCCCTCTGCCATGGGTAGGAGCACCTTCCAGTTAATGCGCTTTTAGCTCAGGTTGGATAGCTGAGGCATGGACCCCAGTCTGTGTTTGCGGAGTGTTGTGTATCTGTAGTGTGATTTTGTGGTCCTGACTGGCAGTGTGCCCTTACTTCCCAGGAATAGTATCTGCTGGAGGACCTTGCCACCTCAGCATTGACAAGGCAGCAAGGTGCAAGGCAGACTGTCATCCCACTGGACCCAGCTTGCTGTGCTTCAGGGGATCAGGGGCTCTCATATTGAATGTCTGCCAAAGGTTTGGGCTGAAAATCAGAATTGAAGTGTACTGAGTGTATTCTCCTCTGAAGATACTCAAAACCTCCCTGGGCATAATCTTGTGAGACCTGCTCAAGGTGAAACCTGGTTGGACAAGATGATCTCAAGAGATCCCTTTCGAATTCCAACCTTTCTGAGATTCTGTGTAGTGGTGTGTCTCTGCTTACAAGTTTGCAGTGTCCAAGGCTGTTTCCTGGTTCTGCTCTTTGCTGCAGCAGCTTTGGAGGACTTGAGTGCAAAATTCTATTTAGCAAGGGCAAAGAAAGAGTGCAGGTTTTCCAAATGGGTTATTACCAGTGTTTTTGGCCTGCAGGTGGACCTGCCCACACAGGCCTGTGGGTGCTCCTTGTCCTTCCAGAGGTGGCTTGTGAGCTTTGCTTCTTTTTGAACCCCAGGTCCTGTTGTGCTTAGAGAAAGCCACATACCCCTTTTTATTTGCCTTTCTGGAGGGGATCATTAAGGATCTGGGGTGTTGATTTTTGCTTTAACTGCACTTATTTCCTAGCTGCAGCCTATTTCCACAGATAAAACCGATGCTTTTTCCCCTCGAAGAAGGCTGTCACCTGCCTCTTCCAGGCAACTAAACATGGCAGTGTGCTGCAGGAATGTGCTCTAATAAAGTAAAAAAAAATTGCTGCTGTGCTGAATAAGGTCTGTTGTCAGGTAAATACCATTAGTTTCTGCAAATGCTGAGGCCTCTGTTTTGTCTGGGTGTGTAGCCCTTTTGCCTGTTGGTGACAAGCCTATGGACAGTGACCTGCTGGGACAGACAGGGCTGTGCTCATGTTGCCCCAGGGCAGCTCTGGGGCTGAGTTGGTCTGGGGGAGTTTCTGAGCTGCAGCCAAGGCATGTGGACATGTACACCTGTGCTGTGGGTTGGGGGACCTGGGGGCACCTGAACTATCAGAGAAGAGGAGGGAGGACAGAGCTGGAAGATAATACGGACCCCGGAAGTAAAAGCAAAACAAAATCAGAACTGCGTTCAGAGCTGCTGACTCCCACCTTCCTCACCGTGCTGCAGATGAGGTTTCCCTTCAGGAAATGAAAGTTGCTCTTTGCATAAAAGCTACGAATAAAACTTCCTTTCTGATGTGCCTTGATGTGTCCGTGACTGAGGGGCTGTTGGAACATCTTGAGACAAAGAATGCTTGAAGGGATATTGGTGGAAGTCTGCAATGGGAGAATGCCAAAGATTGCACTCAGAGATTGAATTTTGTGTGTCATCTGTGGCTCCAGTCTTTAGCAGTGGTTCTCTGGGAATCTTGGGAACATGTGCAGATTTTGGAGAGAGGGAAAGGCTGAGACAAGTCTGGATGTGCCCCCAGTGGAAAGATGGGGTAACCTCTGACTTTGCTGTGTTCCTTAGTGGTTTTGGGGGTTGTTTGACGATTTTCTGTGAATCACAGAATCAAAGTAGTTTGGAAAAGGCCCTTAAGATCATTACACTGCCCAAGCCACCACTCAACCATGTCCTCAGGTGCTAAAGCCACATGTCTTTTAAATCCCTCCAGGGATGGTGACTCCAGCACTGCCCTCAGCAGCCTGTGCTAGTGCTTGACAACCCTTTTGGTGAAGAATTTTTCCTTAATCTCTAACTTCAAACTTCCCCTGGTGCAACTTGGTGCCATTTGTTCATATCCTACTACTTGGTAGAAGAGTCCACCTGGCTCCACACTCACTCCAGGGAGTAGTAGAGAGTGAGAAGTTCCTCCCTGAGCCTCCATTTCTCCAAGCTGATCTCACCCAGCTTCCTCAGCCATTCCTCGTCAGACTTGTGCTCCCGCTCTTTCCCCAGCTCTGCTGCCCTTCTGTGGACATATTCCCCGAAGGTCTTTCTTGTCACAAGGGGCTTAACCACTGAATTCAAGCTCCATTCCTCTGCATCATTTCCCTCAAAGTGGTCATCCTGTTGGGACCCTGAGAACTGGTCCTGTTTGACTGACCTTCACCTGTGTGTTTGTGTTACATTACAAGGAGGAACACTTTTTTGTCAGGTATTTTGGTGATCAATGGAATTAGAGTGGGTATGTAGCCTTTTTTGAGAATGCACTGCAAAAACCAGATGGAATTTGAGATGTGAGAGCCCACCAGCAGTCTCCTAAAAGGCAAGTAGAATGTAAACTGAGAGCAGCTTGAATGGTGCAGATGGATCTTCTTTCCTGCTCTTGGAATACATAACCTGTGGGCACTATCCTCTTTGCCTGTTAACACATGCTATGTTTTTAGCTTGCTGTCTATTGGATTTGTGGGCCAGTCTAATTACAGCTCCTTTCCGCAAGATATGTTTTAATGTAATTCAATTTTAGGTGGTGCTGGTGCACTTCATGATGAAGTTCCTCTGTGCAGCTGGAATAATCCTTGTCTAGCTCTCACTGTTTTGCAGTGCAAATCTGTGCAGTGCCTCAGGCTGGCTCTTTTTAAGGTTTCAACAAGAATGGGTGTTGTTTTTGAGAAAGAAGTTACAGATTTTTGATCTTTTACCTGACCTTGTAAAAATTCAGCCAGCCTCAGCACACTATCAGCTTCTGAAAACAAACATTTGATTTTTAAAACTTCTATTTGTTGCTGTACTCTACTGCCTTTGCACCTAAATGAAGGAGGGAAGGAGCCTGACACCATGTTGGAGGTTAGGATTTTCCTTTTTTTTTTTTTTTTTTTCCCTCTGAGGGAATTTTCTCCTTTTTCTCCTTTGCTGCCTAAGAGATGAAAACAAGGATACTTAGGAGAGACAAAAGTAGTGGCCAATATGGGGGGAAGGGTGCAGCTGGCTGTAGGGATTTCTTTTGGGAAGGGCATAAATACCACA
>VZSR01002515.1:598967-611007 GCA_013398615.1 Brachypodius melanocephalos
CCAAGATATCCCACCACTGGCTTTGTGTTGACTTAAATGGAGAAATGTTTTATTCTGAAACCTTGTCCTCATTCTCCTCCTGAGCCTGAGACATGGACCCACAGGCGTTGCACAGACATTGCACGGATAAAAATTTCTCCCATCCCAAGTGTTTGGCATCCACCTTCCAGCTGTACTCCAACGAGAGCTCTCATCTTTCCGTCCTGTCTCTAGCCTTCCTTTTCTTGGGGATGTGTAGACATGGCTCTGAAGCCAGGTAGGCAGACCTGAGACTTTTTCTAGCATGGATCTAGTACCAATTCCTTCTGGTGGCCCCCTCCTGACTCTGCCTGCTGTTCCAGGCTTTCTCTCAACCCTAGCTCTTTGTCTGGGAAAGCTCTAGAGAAGGCTGCTGAGCCATTTTCCAGACAAAAGGTTTCTCTAAGCCCCAGTCTCTTTGCAGGCCCTCACTTTGCTTTGGGAGCCCATTGACATCCATGTTTCCACTGTATGTCAAAGCTTCTTCTGTCCATCAGTGTTACCTTGAACCTAATTTTATCGCTGAACCATTTGACAAGAACTACTGTACAAAAGGTGATTCCTAGACAAGGGCTCTTGACAAACTACAATAATCTTTGGCATATCATTTCTAACCCTGTTTCAAATGCAACCCTAAGCTTTCACTTTCTGTCAGCCTTAGCTGTAGTTCTTGCTTTCCATCTGAGCCTTAGAGGTGGGAAGCCAGATTGAGTTCTTCCAGCCCGTGTATCTTGGCAGCCCTTTTCCTGCCCCAGTCCAAGTGCAGCTTTAGGTTTTGTCCCTTTCACAGCCCTAACCCTACTCCTGGCACTAGCATTCATTTCCACAGAGCACTTGAAAAGGCTGCACAACCATTGCCTGGATGAAAACTGACCCAGCCCAGCTGTCCTGCCAGCTCCTGCTTGGCTTTTGAAGCCCTGGCTCAGCTGTAAGCTCTGGCTTTCACTCAGGCCTCTTATTTTTTGTGAAGAACTGCAGGGAAGACCCCTAACCCATGGCTCACACCAAAGCTTTCACTCATCCTGGGACTCTGGCCTGCTCTCACTTGTCTTTGTCTTTGGCAGTCGCTTTCCAGCTTTGCTCCAGCAGTAACACCAAGCATTCTGCTTCTGAGCCTGACCCAGTGTTTGCCTGTAGACTGCTAGGATGGGATATAAGGAAGGGCCTACAGCCATTTATTTCCTGGCAAAAGGTGTCTCTCATGGGTCTCTTGGCAGCCCCTCTCCCCAGGTGTGGTGTAACCTTTCCTTTCAGTCCAGACCCTGACCTGAGCTGTTTTCCGGCTGAACTCTAGGGAACCTTCCAAACCATTTCCCAGGCCAGCCTCTTTACCTTTTGCCATCTCTTTCCAGCCCCACGAGTGCTGGACTCTGGACCCTGATGCTGGTTTTCCAGCAGAGCCTTAGCTAAGCTCCCTAGCCTTTTTCCTAATGAAGTATTTTCCCAGGTGAGGCCTCATGCAGTTACTTCTTTGCTCAGCTGAGCTCTGCTGCCTCTGCACCTCTGGGTTTTCTTTTTCTCAGCCATAGCCCTGATTTTCCTGAGAACCTATAGAGAAGTTTTCTGCCAATTACCTGGACCAGTGTTTTCTCCCAGCCTGGCATTCTTGGAAGCTGCCATGTACTTCTGCAGCCCCATTCCAGCTCCAGCTCTGGACTTTATTTGTTTCATCATTATCCCAACTCCGATCTTATTGCCAAGGTCATTCTTCAGGAATGTGTCTGCAAACTCATGTCTTCAGCAGCCCCTTCTTTCTTCTAGTGGGTCCTTTCTGGCCCTCTCAAGCTATGAATTTTGGCTTTCTTTCATCCCTAATCTTAATTTCACATCTGAAGCCCAGCCAAGGCTGGGCAGGGGAGGCTTCTCCCAGGCCAGGTTTTCTGTGCCCTAGTAATGCTGTTACAATCCAACTCCCACAGCTGTTCTGTGCACATGGAGGACCTGTTCCCCAGTCTTGCCAATGATGCAGAACAGGGTTGAGCTGGGGTTCCTTAAAATTTTATGTGCATATTTCTGGATTTTTTTTTAAGTCACAAAACTCCTGTTTTAAAGTCAGTCAGACAGGGATTGGGCAACATTAACTCCTCTTTTCTCCTTCCTTCTCATTTGCTCTACAGGCATGCCAGGCAGTCGTGCCTTTTGTCAGCAGGGCTGTTGAAGGATGTTAGCACAGACTGGCTGCTCTTCCCAGTTTTGTATCCAAGCTTCAGATTTGGATTCTGGCATTGCTACTAGCATGCAGCATTGGTGGGCAGGTTTTTTCCTGTGGAACAGCTACCTACAGAAGTTCAGTTAATAGTGCTTGTTAGACCGTCACTGAGATATTTTCATTTTGGGTGTTTCCATGTGTCCTTTAAATATCCTCCTGAGATGTGAGATGGTATGGCTGAAACACAGCAAAGTCCATGGCATCCCAGACATCAGGCTTCTGGAGAGAGGAAGAGGTACTGCTTTGAGAGGTGTGCAGCAGATGCTTCTGCTGCTGCCCTGGCGTGGAGGCAGTAGTGTCTGGAGCTGACATCTCATGCTGCCATAAGGAACTTCCTTATGGACCCATGGTTTTTCAGCCTGTAAAACAGTTTCAGGGATATCATGTGGCTTTTAAAGGTACCCTACAAAGATTTGATGGAAAAGGAGTCAAAAGCACATTGCTGAGTGCCTGTGATGGGGGATATGAGCTCCGATCCAGGCTGCCCCTCAGAGCTTTGGCCACTAGTGCTGCTTTCCCATCGCACTAGGGCTGCATCTGCTCTCTGCTGCTCTGCAAGAAGGGGTGGGAAACGTCAGGATTGAGCCTCGGGTGGAAAATTTGTGTATTTCATATTTTCCTGTTAAAACTGCGGTCTGGAAAATGGTTTTAAAAATGCAACTATGACTTTTAAACCCTCTTGGAAACCTTTTCCTTTCCTTGGGATGAGCAACAATAAGAGGGATAACAAGGGGTCAAGCTGTCCTCTCCCCAGGCTGGGTGGCCAGCACCCTGCCTCACCTGGCCCAACTGTGCTCCCAGAAAACTGAAAATAATTGGTATTTCCTATCCCCAGGGCAATTCTGATCTGAGCTATTCTCAGAGCTAACAGCTGACCTGGGCAGGGTTCTGGGTTGGGGGACCCTGGAATGCAGGCTGCGTTCTAGAAGGAGCTCCATTAGCAGCCCTCAGTGCAGGGCGGGATGTAGTGGGTCCTCTCCTGCAGACCACATCCCCACCTGTGCAGGCTCGCTTGTGGTGCCATTCCCAAAATTATCTGGATCTGGGCAACCTTCACACAGAGCTCACTGTCATCGTCACACAAGGTGATAAATACTTGTCTTGGTTTGGAAAGTCAGGTGTCTGCCAGGGAAAGCTGGATCTTCCCTTGGAAAGGAGAACATAACCCCCCCCCCCATTATTATAATTTTGCAATTAAAGGGGCTTTCAGGCAAAGATATGGGAATAGGAATAACAGTTCTTTACTAGGAATATTAAAAAATACAGATTTAATAGTACAAAGAAACCCCCAAGTAAACAAAACAAAACAAAAAATCGTAGAAACACTGACAGAGTTAGAATATGACTTGACACCCTGTTGGTCAGGGTGTTGGGAGCAGTCCGAAATAAGTCCTGGAGTGACTGATGTGATTCAGTTGGAGGAGAGATGATTCTGTAGAAGGGTCCAGTGATAGTTAGATGGGTCTGGTCTTCCTCTGGGAGTCTAGTGAAAAACAGGTGTTCTGACTCTCAGGTTTTATCCAGGTAGGAATGCTTGGCTCCTCCCACTGGGTGGAACATCTCCCAATGAGATGATGTAATTTTGTCAGTCATGCAGTGAGCCTTAATGGCCCACTAACAGCAGATATACCCTGGAGGGAGGATGGGTCATGGAAGACATAAGGAACATTGCTCCACCTGGTTTTAACAGCTGGCCTATTAACAGAAGGCACATGCTCCCTCTCCCCCGGACCTATGAGGAAAGAAACACACCCCCAGCCTGTTTTAACAGATGGAAAATAGAATGCATCTTGTATTGAACCCAAGACAATATTAGAAATTGTTTAGTCTTCTGCGGTAATTAAACACTGACAGTTTTGGACGCAGGGTTGTTGGGCTGACACGTTAGTGTTTGTCTGGGAGCTTTGTGCAGCTGGAGCTGATCCTTCAGGATTTCCTTCTGGTTGCTCTCAGCCTGCAGGCAAGGAGGTGTGTGTTGCACCATCTTCCCAGCTAGGTTGAAGTAGCAAAACAATGAATGCTACTTGCTGTGGTTACAGACCGCTAGCTATGCTGTATGTAAATATAATTAATATTAGAGAGTATTGTTTCAGATTCTGTTGTCTTTAGAGTTTCAAAACCTGGCCAAGAATATGTGTATCCCATTAAACCAGGGGATTTCTTTGAGTTGTAGATTTGAGACTGCTGTGGGATGTGTCTGAGGTTCTCTGAGTTCTGTTTGTGGGCTAAGGGGGACCCTGAAGAGCTGTTGTTTCCATGCTGTGACAAGCTGCTGGATTGTAATGCTAGCATTGTAACTATTTTTGCAAACCACATACAAGGAATTCCTTGGTGTCCTGTGGCAGTTTGTTTTAGATTTCCTGCTTCCAGCACTGTGACTTACCGATGTTTCTTACAGGGTTATAGTCACAGCGGCATTGGGGGTTTCTCTGTGGACCTCACATGCCGTGGCAGTGATCGTGTGGGACACGCTGGAGTGGGTGCATATGGGGACACTGGGACCTGCTTGGAGGGTGCTGCCACAGATGTGTCTCACCCAGCCTGCTGTGAACTTCTCAGATCAGATGATAACAGTGATATTTCGGACATGTTCAGCTCTTGAGGCAAATGTGGGCCTGAGAACAAAGTGTGCTGGGTCAACCTGACGCTGTGGTAACCCTTCTGGGTAGTCAAACTATCAGAGGGGCTGTGAAATGTTCTCCTGGGCTGGTCCTTGCTCTGGGCAGGCAGTGTTGCCAGGGATGTGCTTCCAGAGGCTTTTGAAAAAGTCAGGGATACTTTCTCTTTGAGAGAGCACAATTGGAGAAAAGAGTCTGGAAGCTGTTCTTGTTAGGGCTGGGTACTTCCTCTTAGCAATGTGCTCTGAAGTGAGGTGCAGAGGGTCCCAGTATCCCTCATGCTGGACAAACTGATCTGTCAAGGAGGTCTTCCTTAGGGTACCAACTACTCTGAGCCTTCCCCAGCCTCTTGAATTTGCCCCATTTGCTCAGTTATGCCAGCCCTTGCAAGCACTGGATGTGCTGTGCAGTTGCTGATCACTCCAAGCAGAGTTTTGTTTTGGATTTTCCTGAAGTTTGAAAGCAGAAAGGGGGAGTGCTGTGTTTCTTCCACCTTCAGCCCTCTCTGATCTTAGGCTGGCCTTCCTGAAAGCACAGCCCCCGGTATGCAGAGCAGCAGGCGTGCTGGGATCTGTCACGTGCAGCATTCCTCCTGCTTTTGCACTGTGGGGCTGCCTGTCTGCTCTTTTTAGCCCCCTATACAGGATAGAAATAAAAATACAGTATAAAATAATATTAAGATAGAAGCAAGGTAGGTGCAGAAAGCCAGGCTTCCTGTTCCACCACTGTCCCTCACAGGAGCTCAGGAGAGAGCTGGGAGGGGAGGCTCTCTGAAGCACAGAGGAGCAGGGCCATGCTGTGTGGCATATGGACAGCCCCAGTAGGGGCTTTGGTATTGAGTGGTGCTGTAGCTTGGCTGTTGGAAGATGTCTGAGTAGAAGCATCATGAACTGAGGCTGGGGTGTCACCTAGGCAGTGAATTTCAAGAGAACATAGTGGTTTAGAACAATAGAGGAAGGTGCAAGGGGAGCTGCAGCCCATGTGAGCTGGCCTCTTTGAGGAGTTTTGATGCTGTCAAGGTATTGTCTGAGCACTCCTTGCTTCATTTCCATGCTTCATAGCTTTGTGTTGCCTGTGTGGCTGTAAAATCCTTGCCTGGCATGTGTGAGGCTGTGTTTGCAGAAATATGCCCTGCTGTGGGTTGCTGAAGGAACCTGTGGGACACCCAGGACAGTGATAGCAAGGTGCTGCAGGTATCAGGGCAGAGCAGGACCCTGTAGGAGTAATGACTTCTACCAGCTATGAGTCCTTCTTGCCAGGATCCTTGCACCTGGAGTGTGCATTAGTACCTGTTTGTTGTGCTCCAAACTGAATCCAGCTATTCCTTGGGTGCCATACACTTGATACCTGCTCCCACCATGTGCAGAAGGGTGCTCAGAGCATCTCTTGGCTTGGCTTCATCCCAGTGCTCTCATTCTGCTGGGTGGCTGTTAGAGCACAAGTTTCCTGTCTAAAAGTGGTGTAGCAGCTGCACACACAAATGAAGTCCTTGGTGCTGTGCTCATGTTGCCCTGCACATGAATCAGTCGGGTTGCACTTGAGGGTAAGTGCACAAGTGTGCGTTGTGTTTGCTCAGAGCTAGATTCTCAGCCGCTGGTGTTGAGCAAGCAGGAAATTGGATACTTTGATGTAGAGACATGTTGTATGGTGGAAAGTTTGGAAAGGCACTTTGGCTTTCATGCAAGCATCCACCTCTCCTTCTGGCATGCAACAGGATATAGGCAATTGCAGTCTGTCTTTCTGTCAGGTATGGTCTTGAAAAGCATCCTCAGTAGTGGCTCATCTGTGATGGCTTTGTCCTGGACGATCCTTGGGGCTGCTCTCAGCTGTCTGTGACAGTTCCAAAAGGCAATGCTACCTTCCAAATGCTGTGGCTTCCAAATGGTGTGTTCCTTCGTCTCTGCTTATGTGATGAGTTAATGTCATGCAGAGTGCTGGGCACAGCACGCGCTGGCCAAGGCTCTGCACTCCCAAGGCTCCAGCTCGGATGCCCTGCAAGCACTGTGGCTAAGCCAGGCTGAGAGGAGTAGTTTGCACATGCCTTTGGGTATATATCCCTGTTACCCTGTTATCCCTGTTACCACTAGAGCTTTATTCCTTTTTCTTCATATGTTGACCTCCTCTTCCAGACTTGGCAAGCATGCTTCTGCAATGCCTGTTAAAAGTTTTTCTCAAGCCCTGGAGATCTTGTCCCTTTACAGGCTGACTAGTCAGAGCCATTATGGCTTCTCTGTGCCTTTGCTCTCAGCTCGTTTTCAGTGCCCCTTTTCCTCTGAAGATCGTATGGGAGATCTCCCATTTCTGAGGGGAAAACAGAGGTGAACCACTCTGCAGGACATGCGCTGGATTGAGCTGTATGTACAAATGAGATAGAAGATTGCTCCTCACAGGAAGCTGTGGTTGCTTTCACAGAGTGCTTGTGGTACTGGTGTTGAGGCTGCATGGCTGGAGTCTGCTGCATGTCCACAGGATATTGGGAGCACATGTTAGTGAACCTCAGCCTTTGAACTGGAAAAATCTGTCCTCCAGCAGAGGAGACTTCGGCCACTCATATGGGAAGGCTGGTAGGAGAGGGAGAACACATGGTCAGTGCTTAGTCTTGGATTGGTGTTGGCTCAGTTGTGGAATTTCTGATAATGTTCGTGGCTTCTGCACGGAGGCTGCAACTCCTGAAGGAGCCCAGGCAAGAGCAAAAGGAAATAATGGCATGGTGGACTCAGTCTGGTGTAGGAATGGCTTGTGCTTTCAGAAGAATAAAAATAAATCCAAGGGAGGAGGATAGTAACCTGATGTGCCTCAAATTGTGTAATTGAAAACATCATTGCTAGCAGCAGATGCTGTGTAGAGACTGTGCCACAGCGACTTGGGCTGCTCATGGAGAGGGACAAAGCACATCTTTCAGCACTGCTCTGCTCACCTCTTGAAATGCAACGGGACAGTTCCTAGTGGGTGGTCAGCCTGCCAGCGTGTGCCACGTTGGTGTGCTCACTCTGTGTGTGTGGTGCTTGGCACTAGGGGCTTGCTGCGGAGGTTGTGCCATGACCTCGTGGAGGACTTGTCCCTGGCTGCTGAAAGTGCTTGATGCCTGCTTGGTGCAGGGGTGTTGCAGGCTGGCAGTATGGAGGTGGGGCATGTGTCAGTTAAAAGGTGTAAAAAGGCATAAAAACTTGAGCATGAGGAGTGAAAACTCCCCACTTGTGACTGTGGCGATAAACCTGCAGCATTTGCATGATGTGCTAGGGAGAACATGTTGATCTCCATATGAAAACCATAAACTTATTTAGAAAATTGGTCTGTCTCATTTGAGATTAGAGTTTCTCTTTAATCTGCAAATTCTTAATTAATATGGAAATAGCTTGTTAAATGGGGTTCTCTGTTGGTATATATCCGCATACCAGGGTGGTGGTGCTCTTTAGCAGGTGGTATGCTTCCCTTTGGGATGATGGACTAGTTCCTGGCTCTGAGGCCAGGTAATGCTCTGGATGCAGCAGGCAAAAGCAGACCACAGCACCAGGCAGACATCCTGTCTTTTTCCTCCTGTCCAGCTTGTCCCCTAGGAGATGATGGGAAGAGATGCTTGCTCCACAGGGTTATCACAGAATCACAGAATATTCTGAGTTGGAAGGAACCCACAAGGATCATTGAGTCCAGGCCTTAAATGAATGGCCTGTATGGGGATCAGACCCACAACCTTGCCATTATTAACACCATGCTTCGACCAACTGAGCCTTATGAATAGTACAGTGTGTTAAATGCTGCAGGTTCCCTGGTGTCTGGAGTCAGTGACTCTGGCCCCTGCCAGCACAATTTAAAGGAGCCTTCTACACGCTGGAATGGCACATCAACCTGAGAACTGGAGCAGGGCCCTGGGAGGACCTGGGGTGCTGCTATCCTCTCAGGGTGTCCTTTCTGTGGCCAGCTCTATGTGCAGACAGGAGACCAGGGGCTCTCTCCTGACATCTGTAGGGGCTTTGTAGGGCCTCTTCTTGATTTTCCACGTGGTCGGAGTGAGTATCCTGGTTAGAATCACTGAATCATCAAAGTTGGAAGAGACCTTTAAGATCATCAAGTCCAATGGCCCACTCAGCACTACCACTGTAAACCCCTGAATGACATCATCCAGTGCCCATCCAGCCCCTTCTTAAATACTGGGGATGGTGACTCCACCTCTCTGGCAACTTACTCTAGTTCCTGAGCACCCTAACAGTGAAAAAAAGTCTTCTGATATCTAATCTGAATCTCCCCTGTCTCAAGGCCATTTACTCTTGTTCTCTCACTGCAGGCACAGCGAAAAGAGACCAGCCCTCACCTCACTACAGCCTCCTGTCAGGGAGTTGGAGGGAATGATGAGTTCCCCCTATGAGCCTTCTCTGCTCGAGACTGAACAAACCCAGCTCCCTCAGCCATTCCTGATAAAACATTTTTTATAGACCCTTCACAAGCTGTGTTTGCCTTTGCTAGACATGCTCCAGAACCAAAATTTTGTCCCCATTTGAAGTGAGGGGCCCAAAACTGAACACAGTACTCGAGGTGCTTCTCCAGTGCCAAGTACAGGGGATTGGTCACTTTCCTAGTCCTGCTGGCTATTTTTGCTGCTGGCCTCCTTGGCTACCTGGGCACACTGCTGGCATGCCCAAGTCCCTGTCTGCCAAATGGTTCTCAAGCCACTCCTCCCCCAGCCTGGAGCTGCAGGGGATTGCTGTGACCGAAGTGTAGGGCCTGACACTTCACCTTACTGAACCTCACGCAGTTGTCCTCAGCCCATTCAGCGAGTCTGTCCAGGTGTCTTTGTAGAGCCTTCCTACCCTTAAGCAGATTAAGCAGATCTTGAGGTTGAACTGTCTCCTCTGGATCTAACTGATATCCCAGCCTTTATCTAGACAGATGGCTTCAGTTCTATGGAAATACATGGGTGCACAGTGGCTGTGATACCGTTTTGTGCCTGTCACTAGCTGTAATGAGAGGTGAGAGCGTACAGAAGATGTTGCTGCTGGTTTGGGACCACTGCTGAATATGGGACTACCCGGTTCTGGGGCTGGTCTGGTTCTTGCTCTGCTTGCTTTGCTATCTTGGTTTGAAAGACAGGTATCTGGATAATTCAAATCCCTTCACTCCAAATTATTATAATTTAGGAAAAAAAATTAAAGGGGCTTTTTTCCAGGCAGAGTTATGGGAATAACAGTTCTTTACTAACATGTATAACAAAGCAAACAAAAGCAACAACTACAGCATTAATAACAAAACAGTACCAAGAACCTTGAGGGCTTTGCTTCACAGAACCAAGGACAGTTTGGTCTCAGTGGCCCTGCAGGATCTTCGGAGCACGGAGCTGGAAATGGTGCAACTTCACGGGCTGGTAGCTGGGAACCGGCAGGATGTCCCCGGCAGGGCAGGGGCCCGGTGTCCCAGCAGGGCAGAGGGGAAAGTGCAGAGTCACAGTGTAGCAAAAAAGAGCAATGCTGAAGAAAGGCCAGGGTGGCGGACAGGGCCGGCTCTGCTCCGGCAGGGCAGGAGGAGGCAAGCTCAGAATTCCTGGACACCCAAGCAGAGATGGTAGATTTTCCAGGACGTGACATTTCTGGTGACAGTGGAACTCATCCTGCAGCAAGCAAACAGCCTGGCCGTGCCCTCTCTGATGAGTGCCCACAGAGCAAGAAGGGCGAAGCTGCCTGCAGCTCTGTCCTTTGCCTGCCCCAAAGAACTTGTGTTGTCTCCCTCTCTGAGAGACACTCCCAGAGAGACAAAAGGTGTAGCCAGGTTCTCCTTTGACCCCTTTGTTCTGCCTGAGTACCCAAAAGTACCCAGTAATTAGCTCCCTAGCAACGTATGAGAAAAATTCTATAAGTGAGAAGAAAAAGAAAAGAACAAATCTAACCCCCAAAATGTGCCAAGCAGCTGGGCTCTGAAAGCAATGGGACATGAATGCCTGCAATGTCTGTGTAGAGCTTGGTATGCTTAAGCTCGGCACAGACAGAAGAAGATAGACCTATAGATGTTGCCTCTTGGCTCTTTGAGAGAGAAGGGAGTCTGCCCATTCTGTTCCTGGCTGTCCAATGCTGGCTGTGGCCTGAGCTGAGTGCTTTCAGGGCACACTCTGTCCTGGGCTATGGCCTGTATTGAGGACTCCTTGGCACTTCCCTTCCAAGGGCAGGTGGCTGTGTTTGTGGCTCTGGGTGGTGCTTGCTTCTGAGGAGGCACATGGCCTGGTAGCTCCCTCCTGCCGGTATCAGAGTGGGTGCTGTGCAGGGGGCCCCTCTGGGTTTGGCTGTGTCCCCCACAGGTATCCGTGGGTGTGAGTCTGAGTAGAAACAAAGGTCTGTGCCAAGAAGTGGGTGCTCTGCTTTGGTCAGGGAGAAACCCCCTCCTGTGCTCTACTGTCTCATGTCCTGTCTTTAACCCATGCGTTTGTCTTCTCTGGTCCAGACGCCCATTCAGAGCATGCCAGTGGGCTGGCCAAGAGCTCCTCCTGCATTGTTGTATGCCAGTGCTGCCAGTCCTGCTTCGCTTGCCCAGTGGCTGGGCTTCTGTGCTGCCTCTTGTAAACTCCAAAGCTAGGGGTGGTCTGCAGCCTGCCACAGTCAGGGAACTGCAAAAGGCCTACCTTGATCCTGACTTAAACCTGGGAAAAGTTATTAGTGAGTCATGTTGTGCACCCTGGAGAAAACAAGTATTAAGAATGGGCAGGTTATCCTGCCCCACAACCTGGTCCAAAGGTGCCATTGTGTCATGGTTTGACACTGTCACAATGCCAGGCGCCCACGAAAGCCACTTGCTCACCCTCTTCTGCCACAGCTGAGCAGAGGAGAGAAAAAAATTAACAAAGGGTTCATGAGTTGAGATAAGGACCGGGGGAAATACTTCAAAGGCAAAACAGGCTCGACTTAAAGTTGTCAAGTGAATGTATTACTAATAGAGTCAGAGGAGGATAATGAGAAGTAAAATAAGCCCTTAAAACACATTTTCTTCCCTCAACCTGCTCCATCCTTTCCACTGACAGTGCAGGGAAACAGGCCGTGGGGATTTGGTCAGTTCATCACTTGAGGTTTTCTTCCACTGCTCAAGGAGAGGAGTCCTTGTCTTGTGAGACCATGGGGCCCCTCCCATAGGAGACAGTTCTCCATGAACTTCTCCAGCGTGACTCCAATCTCACAAACAGCAGTCTGCCCAAAACTGCTGCAACATGAGCCCCTCCCAT